>JAJOHG010000130.1:0-74627 GCA_021029095.1 Phellopilus nigrolimitatus
GCTGTCGCACAGGGCGAAGATGTCTCGCATCGGGTATGTAGAGTGCGGTCCATGTGTCGGGTCCTTGATCAGTAGCCGAAGATCCATTTCCGCCTTCAGGGCGCCTTTGATCCCGTCGGCGAACCCGCGGTTAACGTCTAAATCGCTGAAGATAGCCCGCGTCTTTAGATCGTCGGCTATCCGAGTATTCTCTCGGTAGTACCGTGCAAAGGCTGGCCGATCGGCATGCCCGGTCGTCGGCTGCTCGCCTATCAGTCGCTTAGCGTCGGGAATCGTAAAGGTCGGTTTTGCTCCAGGATAGAGGGCCAGAACGTCATCGCGGAAAGGGGTCCATAGGTGGCCAATAGCCGACGGAAGCGTCTTCCACGCGAGGCCGTCTTTCCCGGCGTAGAGACACGCGCTCGATATTGCGTCCTCATCGGTTAGATTGTTCCACTGGATGAGAAGTTCGATGACCGTGAAGAAGTGCGGAAGCGCCTCTTCGTTGTCGGAGGAAAACGTCGGCGCGCGTCTGTCTCCAGGCAGCGGCATATCGCCCGGATCTACGCCGGCGGCGGGATTAAAGAAGCGAGCTACTGCACCTGCCATTGTACTAGCAGTCTGGGCGGCTGGCGTAGATACTGTTGACGGCGTCGGGAACGTGAGTCGGAGAAGCGACGTCGGCGGTACGTGGAAAATCGAGTTTGTCGGCGTGTAGAAAACGGAGTTCGGCGGCGGCGAAGGACTTCCTAATGGAGTAAGCGGACTATTCGAGAAGAGTGCTTCGCGTATTCGTCGGCTATGCTGGCGATCTATCGACAAGTCCTGGAGGCTGTCGGACACGGAAGCGACGGCCGAGTCGTCTCGAGTCGGAGTCTGCGGGTGCAAGTGGTCGTTCGAACGGGAGCTACGTGAGCGGGCGGGCGAGTCAGTTCTTCGAGCAGAACGTCCTCGTTCGGGCGAAGGTGAGGGTGACCGGGGTGTGCGCGGCCTGTCGGACTCTTGGACGGTTCGGTTCTGCCTTATCGTTGTCGAGCGGAGGGACCGTGATCGGAAGGGAGAGGCTGATGGCTGTCGAGGAGGCGGGTACATCAGGAAAATGTATTTCCTGCATTGCACTGTAGCACTGTGTAGTGTCTGTAGCATCAATTGCACATTGTGCATAGGAACATATAGCACTGTAGGAGTCTGTAGCTCCTTGTAGCTGTGCAGTATATAGCTTCATAGCACTTGTAGGAGTCTGTAGCTCCTTGTAGCTGTGTAGTTATATAGCTTGGCAGCACTGTAGGAGTCTGTAGCTCCCTGTAGCTGTGTAGTATATAGTTTGGTAGCACCTGTAGCTCCCTGTAGCTGTGTAGTATATAGCTTGGCAGCTTGGGAAGCATATGGAAGGGCCATAGGAAATAGCTTGTTGACTGGGAAGCATGTGGAAGGCTCATAGAAAATAGCTTAGAGATCCAGAAGCATAATGTTCTTCATGTGCAAGAATGTGGACATTACCCACAGGTTTTGATGACTTGTTTGCCTCTCCTGCTACAAATACTGCACCAATGCAAATGTGTGTTCTTGCATATTGTGGACCACACATTTCACATATACAATCATGAAATTTGGAGCAGAACATGCTGTACTATTAGCTAGGGCATAGCACAGGTTGATCCGCGGGTTTTAGCATTTTGCTCATAGCACAACACAGTCAGCTCCTAGTTCAATGATCTTATATGCGAAAGGTGCGCATTGATAATGTCCACAATATGCAAGAAACCCCGTAAGGATTGGTGCCGTATTGATAGCACAAACTGCAAACGAGTCATCAAAACCCATGGGTATCAGTACCCACGGGTTTTGATGATTCGTTTACCTCTCCTGCTACCAATACTGCACCAATCCTTACGGGGTTTTTTGCATATTGTGGACATTATCAATGCGCACCTTTCGCATATAAGATCATTGAATTCGGAGCTGACTGTGTTGTGCTATGAGCAAAATGCTAAAACCCGCGGATCAACCTGTGCTATGCCCTACTATTAGCAAGATGCTAAAACCACAGATCAACCTGTGCTATGCTCTAGGATGGATGTAGGCAAATTATCCATTATCAATATTACACACAAATGCAAAATGGGCACTCACTGGGAAAGAATAGCCACAGGCTGCAGGCACAGGTGTGGAGACAAATTTTTTGTATCAATCTTAATGTGAAGATCAATACAAGTCACATTTGTGACATGTCACGATTTTGCGCATCTTACACAAATTGGTGTCCAGTGTCATGCGTGGAGGACTCAGTAAACACTTGGTCAAGTCCCTACATGGCAGAAATTTGATTACTAGTTGCTAATATAATACCCAATAGATAGATTTTTTTTTGGTAGAATTAGGGACTTGGATGGGATTCAATTTGTCTGACTATCAGACAGTAGGGCATACCTAGAACTCGTGGGTACCTGTGACCCGACCTGGACTACAGATCCGCATTCACGGATCACCCGTACACGGGTGACCTGTGGGAAACGGGTTTTCACGGGTCCGGGTCGAGAATTTGTGCTCTTTCAACACACAGGTTTTCAAGAACAGAGTAGCAGCTTGTATATTTTGTGTATGTATGATATGTACATTACAGTGCCATCGGTTGCTGCCATTAATGAACTACACAAACATTCTGCAGCGGCGGCAGCGCGCGACGACAGTGTCGGTCACGAGCGGGACCGGTGTATCGCCCTCCTTGAGCGAGCGGTACGGCGTGAGGTCGAAGCCAAAAGCCAATTTGGACTTGTTGAGCAGTGCGGAGGTCATCGGGACCGCGTTGAACGTGCAGCGCTGGTAAGGTGGGTCCGCATTCGTGTGCGGCGATGGCGAGATGCACGCATTCAGCGGCAAGCGAATCTCACGAGGCGGCGCGTACAGCTCGCGCAGGTCGGGTGCGGCCGTCAGTAGGTTTGTGGTATACAGTGCGTGGGGCTTTTTCCCGCCTGCGAGCCCCATCTGCGAGAACTGGTCTGTCACCGTGCCCATCTGCCTCTGGTATCCCGGCTGCACAGGTGGACGCACGAGTGCGCCGCTACCGAAGCCACACGCGTTGATGTACTCAGGTGCGGCGGACTGCTGAGTCTGCTGCCCCGCAAACTGGCTCTCGCCGACAAGGCTGGGCGTGAAGAGTGTTGCCTACCTGGAGCAGGCGGCACCCTGGCGCCGTACCCAGGATCCGCACCATAATCATCCGCGTCGCCGTAGCATGCCTGCGTCGCGCCTGCTGCATATTGCATACTGCCGCCTTTTTGAGTGAAGCGCGGCTGCATCCGGAGGAGCTAGTTGCGCGTCGCCCGGAGCTTGTCCTGGCACATCCCACTGCGTATGCCCTGTGGCAGTTTCTGTCGGGCGCGACGGGCGACGCGCCGCTGCTCGCGGAGGCAGCCGAAGAACTGTCTGCTGTGCGCGGACGCACTGACTTCGTACCGCTGTGAACTTGCGGGAGGACGAAGTTCGTCAGGCCGAGGCTCTGGGCGGCCTGCGTAGGGATTCGCACAGAAAGCGAGTGTCCGTGCCCGTGCCCATGCCCGTGACCACGGTGACTGTGGTGGGCCGGTCCTGTCTGGAGGGTGAAGCTCGCAAGCGGGTTGCGCGTGTCGATCGAGAGCCCGTTCGAGAGGGAGGGCATCATGAGCGACATGAGGAGCGACTCGGAATCGAAGTCGCCGTCGGCCGCGTCGAACTCGCGCAGCTGGAAGTGCTCGCCCGCGTAGCTGTCGCCGGAGTCGAAGTCGGCGAAGTTCTCCGAGTCGACGGTGCTCGCGGAGCTGGACGCGGACGCGGTGCTGGCGGTGGAGCACGAGGACGAGTTGCGCGTGCGCACGCGGCTCGTCGACTTGTCACGCTTCTCGCAGCGCTCCTTCCTGCCGTCCTTTTTCGCCGCCTTCCCACCCGCACTCATACCCGCGCCTGCGCCCGCGGTCATCGACGAAGATGACTTGCCCTCCTTCTCCCGCGTGCGCATCGGCTGGTAGACGTACCAGGGATACATCTCCTCGAGGTAGCATTTGAAAGGGCGGGATGCATCCTCCTCGTTGAGTGCCTCGGTGAGGGTGAGTTCACCATCGGGCTCGACGACACCCTCGTACTTGTCAGCGAGGCCGAGTTTGGTGAGGGCGCGACGCGCACAGAGAAGACCAGTAGCGCAGGTTATCGAGCAATGTATATTAGAACCAAAAAATCTTTCTTTCAGAATCTCGAGAGGTCGAGCTCACCAGCAGACCAGTTCGTCAGGCCGTGGTTGATGCGGGGCTTAGCGAGGTCGGGCTGCACCCGCTGCTGCCTGCGTCTTGAAGGCGGACAAGCGGCGGCACGCGGAGCCGCGCTTCTTGCGTTCCGTCTCGACGTCATCGCCATGGTCGCCGTCCGCGTCGTCCTCGTGGGCCGGGCCCGCCGGGCGGCGCTCCGCTGATGCAGAGCCCGCCGGGAATGTTGCACGCGCCGCCCGTGGCCTGCATGCTCGCCATCTGCGGCTAGTTTGGGCTGTTTCCGGCCTACACGGGGGTTGCCTGCATCTACTGGGGGCCAAGCGGTCAACCGGCGCGCCAACGGGCATGTTTGAGGGGAGCGCGCCGTGCGGCACGTTGAGGCAGGCCTGGATGAGGTTCTTGCCTTTGGGCGGCGGGACGAGCGGCTGCAGCTTGGCGGTGGTGAAGGTGTACACGGGCCCGGTCTCGGAGACGACGAGCAGGAGCACCTGCGTTCCGGTGAGCGTCGAGAGCTTGTAAGCGTCCTTCATGATACCGAGATCAGGACTTAGCAAAATTTCTTTCGAAAATGTGATATGTCACAAATGTAACAGTTACGGCCCAAAAACGACATGTTGAACTTGACTTTTTCTTGCCACTAGAGCTTCTCAGGGACTTTGGTAGTGGGCCATTGCTCCGCATGGCAAGTTACGATTCCTTTTTTTTTTTGTAGGATAATAATATTCCCAAGCCAATATATAAATCTGGGTGTCAACTACCTACCCTTTAAGTTCATCTAAGTTATGGTTTGGCATATATAAGTATACATGCATATCTGATAGTGGTAGGCGGATTTCTAATCTCATATAAGTCTTGGGGAGAAAAATCATTAAGATGACCATCTATATGACTTTTTCCTCCTGTACCTATCCCATCATTGTACCAGACATTTAATCTGGAATCAACTATTCTACAAGTATAATGGTCAGATCCATGGTATATGATGCCCCTGATGTGATAGGTATGATCAGTTCCATCTTCATCTTCTAATGATAATTTATGTTGAATAACTAGGTGAGAAGTATGGGTGTGCAGTCCAAGGATAGGAGGAAACTGGTAAACATCACAATATACTGTATGGTCATCTTTCACAAATGTTTTACACCTTCTACATTGTATGAAAAAACTTTTCATATAGTATTGAACCCAGTCACTAACAGTGGGGTGAGTTGCAGGGCTTTTCAATTGCCAATCTTGTTCAAAGAAACTCCACTCCCGAATGAACCCTGTGCTTACAAAGGAGCTAGGGATTAATTGAGTGAGATCATGTTTGCAATGAGGGCATAGAGTTCTTTTTGTCATGAAAGATTCATTCATGTCAAGGAGTTTAGAAGCAACAAGGTGAACCCCTGTACCCACTTGCCCTTTAGGAAAATCATCCTTTGATAGTGCATGCAAGGCATTCCGTATATGTGCTCTGATCCAACGTAAGTTGTTGTATTTGTTATTGAACATTAGGTCAAAAAGCATACTGATGTTATTGGAGTAAGTCTTCCATCTACCACTCCATTTCCCTGGGTTCTCCTTCCATATGTGTAACAGTATAGGTAAGAGAGAATCATATGCACAACTGAAATTTATAGGATCCCATTTTATACCTAGAGGAGCTATGATATGCTGGTTGGAGGAGTGTCTTGCCACCTTCTTCTTTTTTAATGCAGGCAAAGAGTCTTCTGAGTCTTCCAAATAGTGTTTCTTTCCTACAGAAGGCTCTGACTCAGTTGTGTTAAGAGGTCTCACATCAGATCTGGAAGGCCAGATGGACACTATCTGGCACAAGGCTGGGATTGGCATGTATTTTCAATGAGTCATTTTTCTTATCATCTTTGGCAGGTTTAGCAACAATTTGCCAAGGGCATACCTCTCCCTGATTATAGAGTTCAAAGGGCCTGGATGTTGTCCATTCAATTGCTGGATGAATGTCAGCTGGCAGGAATGAATCCCCCCCATACTTGCGAAACAGCTGAATTAAAGGACCCCTAATATGAGAATGAACTGCAGGATGAAGTGTTTCTAGATATTGTCTTTTAGTTATTTCATTCAACAGCTCCAGTTCCCTGAACTCTTGTCTTAAAAATCCATCAGCACCTCCTTGAATTTTTCTGGGATCAAAGCCCTGTATAATAATAGTTCCTTCAGCAGATGCACTTCTTGAAAGACAAGTATAATATGACTGGTGAGATTTACAGTGGTTCAAGTGCACCACATTTTCTGACCTTGTTCTTCCTTGAGCACAGAAGTCTGTCATGGCAAAGTTTAGATTCAGACAAACCTGGGTCCTGTTGATGTGTCTAATAGAGTCGTCTGGAAACTGGCAAAGTATTTCAATTTTGTGCTTGGGTAATGGAATAACATTTTCAGGTAGATCATCTAATTGTATGTTCTTAGGTGGATCTTTTAGCTTGACAAATACAATGTCTAGAGTTTGCTTGCCATCTGGCATAGACTGAGCTATCCAACTGTGGACAGTGGCTTCAGCTCCATTGGTAACACAGCATTCAGTAGCTTCATTCTTTTTGATCATTACAGGCATCCCTATACATAATGATAGCTTCCCTGGAAAATGCTCAGATAAAGAATGAGAAGATCCCACAATATCTGCTTCTCATAATTGGAAAGTGGTCCAATTTTCCTCACATCAGGGGGAGGCTTCCCTTTTATGGCCTTGGGGGGAGCTGCTACGTCTACTGAGTGAAATGTGTGCACTTCCTGTTTCTGTTCTCTAGCAAAGCGTTTGGCCCCAATTTCATTGAGCTTATCCCTTTGAATATTTCTTGCAGTAATAACTGAGACATATCTGAACTTTTTCTGAGAAACTTGTTTCTTGTTAGGACCTTTACCCGCGACAAGGGTCTTCAAGAAACTTATATCAGCATTTGAACAAGCTTTGTATCTCATGTTCTCCAAAGCAGATCTGAGTCGAGAATCTGCTTCACTCTGGGTCTTCTGTCTCATATTTTGTCTTAGAATGACAACAGTTGTCACTTGATGCCAAAGAGCCTTTCCAATGGTTGCCTTTTGGCTATATAGAGACATGCCAGAAAGGAGAACTGTCCCAACTGTTCCTTTGTACATACTTTGTCCTCCAGGAGGCTCTAGCTGGGCAAAGTCTCCTGCAAATATAATATTCATCCCTCCAAAGGCATCCTGTGGGTTATTAAGAGCCATAGCAAGGCTTTGACTAATTTGATAAAGCTGATGGCAGGCTATCATAGATACTTCATCTACAAATAGGTATTGTACTCCCATAAGACGCTCTTTGACACCAGCAATACTCTTTGAAAAACTACCAGGTTCATCATTATTTGAGCCAATTCCCAGAAAAGAATGGTAAGTAGATCCATTCACTAGAGCAGCTGCAGCGCCTGTGGGTGCAACAACAGCAAATCGATAGGATTCACTCCGGTCATAAAAATATTGTATTAAGGCTTTGATGACCTGAGACTTGCCAGTTCCTCCCATGCCACCAATGTACATTTTAAGTTGGTCAGGATGGGATATAGAGGCATGATTTGCAACAATAGCGAAGGCCCTTTCTTGCTCTTCATTAAGGGTAAACTGGGAGACAAGATCAGAGATTTTCGCTTTAGCTTCAGAAGGGACACCCAGTGCTGATTTCTTAAGATATGTGGAATCTACAATCTTCACCTCATTCTCAACAAAGTTGTGTGGAGAGAAGACAGGTAATGTACTGGGCATTTGTTGTTGTCTAGCTCCTAGTACTTCTTTACGTTTTCTGTCTAAAAGGTCTGTCCAGAATAGGTTTGTTCTCGTAGGAAGAGGAATATCTTTGAAAGCAAAGTCCAGTTCAACTTCTCCATCAACGGGTTTCTCATGCCATCCAGAAGAAACAAGAAGTTCCTCCATCTGTCTCATGAGATCTAGTCTATGCAGAGTTTTGTTGCTTAGGTTTTCCAGTTCATCATCATGGGCATCCAAGTTATCGTCAACCATCTTGGAAGCATGATCTTCCAAGTCCATCTTATCAAATGATTCATCTCCAGAAGGGATCCAACCTGTGTTAGATTTCTCAGCATCCTTTTGTTTTCTTTGATAAGAGAAGTCATCCCTGGCATCAAGACATTCATATCTAATATTGAAGAATTTCATTAGTTGCAATTGTCTTGGAGTAAACTCATATTTATCAAAGATGTCATCCCAAGTAGCATTAATGTCTTTGAGGTCCAAACCGTCTCTCCAGGGTTTAAAAAGAGTCAACATGGTAGCACAGTAATATTCTCTGTCACTCATGTTAGGTCTGGGAAGAGTACTAACAAAGTTTGGAATGGGTGCATTTGTTTCAGACAAAAGAGTGATGATATGTGTACTGTATTGGGGATGGTCAGTCATAAACCGGAAAGTCTCTCCAGGAAGGATAGGCTGAGAATGTGCAGTTGAAGACTTAGATTTCAAAGGGATTGGTACTTCTTGTGGTTGAATGGGGACTTTCTCAGATTTAGCAGCATCTTCGCAAGGACTGTCAAGAAGTTCCTCATCTGTATCACTATAGTCATCAATACCCTCCTGTTGAGGATGAGATTCCTTTGCATTCTTTCTGTTCAGGGGTTGATATTTTTTCTGCAAAAGTCTGACCCAATCATAAAGACAAAGGTCTTCAAATTCAGCTGGCCTGTAAATATAGTCAGCAGTCTTGGTGTAACCTACAAGGCTTCCTTTTGATCTCATGATTAGAAGCTTCTCCTTTTGTACGTCTTCATCTACAGTCTTGGGTATTAGATCATCTTCTTCAGGCATATGAGAGGATGTTTCATGGAACTGGCGGACAAAGGCTACATATGGTTTCCAGTAAAAAGGTACAAAGTTATAGTTTGTGTAATGATCAGGATGACCCAACAGATACATAGAGGCCATTGGACTTCCGATTTCAAGGTGGGAAGTGAGTGAATTGACAATTTGAGTAAGTGTCTTCCTAGCTTTTTCTTGCTTATCAGTTCCCCCTCCCAAATACTCCTGGTTCCGATCAAATACACCTTTGATTGTGTCAAACATTGCAGCAGTCTTTAAAGGGAACTTTGTGATATAATCTGTTACATAAACAACAATGGCTTTAATAGCTGTTCCAGACAGAAGACTTGTCACATCTGTATTGCATCTTAAAAGATAAGTCAAAACAGGTGTATAATAGTTGATCCAAGCTTCCTGTTTCTTCATATTGATAGCACCAGAAGGCAGCACTTTGGTTTCTTTTTGGATTTCCCTAGGGAAGCGAGCTTTGCAAGACTTGTGCTTATTGGCAGTGCAACGACTTGTACAAGTATGTACATTGGATTTGAGGACAACATGGTTGACCGCGTCTGGAAATGTAGACCACCATTTTTGGTTGGCTTTGCAAGATGGACATTCACCACATGATTTTTCACAAGGTAGAGGAACAGGAGTAGGCATAGTTTCAATAGGATTTTCTTGCTCATCCAGAGGGAGAGCTGATACTCTGGTATTGACCTCCTGTTGGGTGGCTTGCATAAACTCTCCTAAGTGCGCTCCTTCTAAGTACGCAATCATGTGATTTTGAAATTCAGAATCATCTGCCATTATTTTGTCTCTGATCTCTTCAGGAGTGAGGGAGTTCTCAATCCACAACAAAAGGTGCAAGTGCAGGGTGAGTCTTCCTTGCTGCTCCACCGTACCATAGTAAGCATTTGTTTTTCCGTAAAGTCCCTCATGACCAGAATCAACTCCCAGTACGTGTTTCAAAAACAGGTTGACCATGAAATGAAAATATCTTGCACTTGCAACTGGGTTATTTGCAATCAATCTATATCGCTCACTATGCGTTCTGATTCTAGGCTTAAATTCAACTTCCTTGTCTGCAAAATAGAGACATATGGGATTTTTCACATCTGGAGGAGCAAATGTGATAAACCAAGAAGGAGCTCCCAAATGGTCTATCAGAGACCAAATCTCATTACGCATGTGCTTCTTTGAAGTCATTGATCCATCAACTCTTTGAGCAACATGATCCACATCTCGAATAAGTTGGTAGCAAACTTTCTCTTCATGAGTATCTGGTTTTACATGCTCCCCACTTTGAAGTCGGATGGCCAGTCTTTGTAAAGTACTAGTATCCACACTCATAAGCCGGTCCGTGATAGATTGGAAGTTCCCTCTATCAGCCTGAATAAAACCACTACTGGTGGCTTGTTTGATTTGTTCATGATTAAATGCAACTAGAGCAAAGTGACTATCCAATTGAAATCTCTTGTCGTGGTACATAAGAAGGCGTCTCTTCCACATTTCACTAGATATTTTTTTATTTTGTTGCAAGCCTCTCAGATTACCAACTCCACCAAAGCCATAAGGGAAGAGCCAAGGAAACATACGTGGATACAACTGAGGATTTGCATACATTGACTCAGGTTGAGCAGATCTACCAATGGCAAGTACTTTTTTCCCTCCTTTAAGGTGATTGAGGGCAATGGCAGTTAGGGCATTCATACTCATGTCTGAAAGTTCTTCTCCAGTAAGACCATGAACCATAAATGCACATTCTCCAGATTCAACCCCTTCTTCATCTTCATTGTCATTTACAGCAGTTGATTCTGCATTCTTATTGGTGCTGCCTTCTGTTTTGAGGTAAGATACTCCCACTGGGATCTGCTCGTCATCATATGAGTCCAAGTTTTCTTGCGAGATAAGAAGATCAGCATAGTCTATATGATTCAGTTTAAGCCATTCTAGAGCAGCCATAACCTTGTTTCGTCGAATTAGAAGAGGGACTTTCCTTAAATCTTCTGGCGTAGGTTGGTTTGGTCCAGTAAAAACAAAGGCAAGTACTTCATCTAACTCATCTTTAGGAGGTGGTAATATATTATATACCTTGGGAGTAGGAGTGGAGAACAGCATGGCATTCGCCCTCATCTTATACATTCCAGAGGCCACTCTTACCACGTAACGGTTATGTCTAACTCTAGATACTATAAGTTTCTCTGCATAACTGAGATCTTTCAGTTGAAGTGGGATTTCTCCAAGCCAAAACCCATTTACCAAGGCATACGGTGGGATTTTCAGTTTGGAAATAATCTTAATACAGGCCAGGCAGACATTAGAGCACTTAGGATCAAAGACAGGACCTTTCAAATCTTCTATTGGATCCTCTTCATTTTTTCTTTCCTTTCGAGTCACCCCTGAGAAGTCATGACTTGCTGGGTCTAAAAGGGAGAAATCAAGGTGATTTAAATCTTTCTTGGAGGTCAAATGAGAAAGAGGAGCCAGTTGACCACACACTGCGCAACCTGCTTCAGATACCTTGGAGGGATGTATATCATCACACCAGTCATTTATTATAGCCTCTTTCAGTTTTTTGTCTACAGGGGGAGGTGGAAAGGGAATGTCTGGGAGCGAGTCTTTGCTAGGGTCTGGATTATCATTGCTAGGACGGATACCTTTTTTGGGGGTTTTAAGTGATTTGTAAGAGACATATTTTACTGTTTTCTTTTTGTTTTCTTTAGGGTTGAATACTACGCCATAATTATCTAATCCTAAACCAGATTCAAAAATCAAAGTGCGTAGTACAGAGATTGGAGTCCTCTTGGTAAATGTTATACCTAGTTTAGAGCATATCTTTTTGAGGGCAGGTATAGAAAGCACATTTACGATGGAATGTGGCAGATTTGGACAAACAATGGACAGACGGTATTCAGGAAGGGTATTCAAATCATCAAGACAAATGTAATCCTTAAACACAAACTTCACTACCTTAGAAGGGGGTGGATCAACTGGAGAGGCATGGACTCGCAACATATCATACGTAAAAGTAGTTAGAGGTTTAGCAGACGACGCCACCTGTGCTCCCCCTCCCAAAGTACATTTATTTGTTTTGTTTTTTCCCACATTGTGGGGCAGTCGTTCAGGATCTTTGTCCTTCCCATCAAAGCACCGGAACTTTTCTGGGATAGTGCCTGCTGTCATAGGAGGCATGAGCAGACGAGAATCTATGATAAAATACGTTAGACCTTGTAAAGATAACAAACAAAAAAGTCAAAGGAGCCCAAGTCGCATCTGTACTACAGACACGACTTGGACTTATTCTGCTTAGACGTACCCTCATTGTGAAGATTCTCTAGAGTCCCCCAGTTCTCTTGAGTCTCCTGAGTAGTGCCTGCTGTCATTGTGTGTATGAACAGGCAAGAATCTGCAATGAAACACGTCAGACCTTGTAAAGATAATGAAAACAAGGGTCCAAGGAGCTCAAGTCGCATCTGTAGTACAGATGCGACATGGACATCCCCTGCCCATTTAGACGTACCCTGGTTGTTCAGATTCTCTTGAGGGAGACGAGATTGTACTTGAGAAGAAGACATGGGGTTCGAGAGGGACTGGCAGGCATACCAACAGGTGTACAGGGTTTGCGTTAGTACTGTACAGTATATCCAAATAAAGAAATAGTATTCCCATCACGTGGTCTGCTCATTCAGCCTGTGGGAAGCCATCCAAAATATATAATTTGAGATTTATATATAGCTCATTCAAGATTTATTTATCACACATAAATGTCGAAGAAGAAAGAAAGCAAGTCATATGTCATAGATATATAGGAACACAGGAACACCGGACCTAGCCTGAAAAAGAGATAACACAACGCCACGGACACTCATAAGACATGGACGGCGGAATGCGAGGTCAGAAAGCCGCTGGAGCTCGTCTAACCACGTTTGCGCCTCTTCGCCGTGGGCTTAGACGCCGGCGCGTGCGCCTTCGTGCCTGTCTTCGCGCCTGACCTCGCGCTTGCCTTCGGGATCGCCTTTGCGCCCGCCTTCGGACCCGCTTTCGCGCCCGCCTTCATGCGAAACGAGACGGGACCACGTGCAGACGCAGGGTCCCCGTCGGCATCTGGGTCATCATCGACTACTCGGCCATCTTCCGCGTCTTCAACCGGCATGGGCGGCGAGTACGTGTACATCGCGTACGGTGGCGGGGGCGCGGCGCCGGGCGCCGGCCTATATGTAAAGTTAGAGGTCGGGACCTGCGGGCCAGATTGGGCACTCCCGCTGGCTTTCGAGCAGCGGCGCGCGCCGCCCGGCACCTCGTGAGCCGCGGGCAAAGGGTCCGGAGGGCTGGGAAGCGGGCAGACCGCGCGCGTGTTCGGCGTGTTGGGCGAGGGCTGCTGCGTGGGCGCGCCGGGCGGAAGATACGGATCATGCATTGTCGTCCAGCTCGGGAGCTCGTCATTTTCGCTGGGCGCGGGTGGATTCGTCCTCCGCTTCGGAATCTTCGGAATCGGGGCTCGAGGCATGGTAGGAAGAAGCGCTATCGTCTTCCGGGGCCGAACTCTCGTCATCAGAGCCGGCCGAGTTTGGACGGGAGCTGGGTCTCTCGTCGAGCGCGGGGTCCACCGGAACGGCCAGACCAGACGCGTCGTTCGCTTCAAACGCGTCGTCCTCTCCAAACGCGTTGTCCGCTCCATAATTGTCGTCCGCTTCAAACACGTCCGCCCCTTCTCCTTCCCCAGCGCCATCACAGTATCCATCCTCGGAATAATCGGCCTCAGGCCCGTACGCATAAGCATGCGTCCCCTCCTCCTCGCCTGCGCTCGTGTACGGCGGTGTCGGTGGGAACATCTGCGGATGCCACCATTGGTAGTACTGCGCGCCTGCGTGCGAGTAAGGGCTCGGTGGGTAGAGCGGGTCGTGTGGGCGGCCGCCGTGTCCATAGGTGTTATAGGGGAGTTCGTACGGAGCGTGTGGATATTCTTTCGCGTACTGACGCACCTCGGGGCGCGCAGTGAGCTGGTCGAAGGCGAAGAGGTCCTTGGGGGAATCTTTCGACTTTGAGGACTTCCCGTGGGTGCGGTGATGCCGCCGCATGTTTGATGCGACGCTGAACGAGCGACCGCATTCGGGAAAGGGGCACACGAAGGCTGGTGGGATGGAAGAAAGATTATAGCCAGTAAGCGCTGCGTATGAGTAAGAGTATACTGAAAGCAAAGACTGCGATCAGAAGCTGCGGTCCACTTGACCCCGCCTCTCTTTCGCACGCAGTCTGACCCTCCGCGCTCGGTCGCGCACAGAAAAGATACGCGGAAGAATATAAATGAAATGAATATGTACTCACGTTTTGCGCCTGTGTGCGTATGTTCATGCAGCTTGAGGCTGCTCGGCCGATTGAAGGACCTCCCACAATGTGCGCATATGTGAAGCGTCTTGGACGCATAGGCGGTCCTAGCGTCGCGCGCATCCTCGGCCACAGCGTACCCGTAATTCATTTCTTCCACGACGCCGTCCGCACTCAGCACGTTGTGAAAGACGTCTGGGGAGTAATACTCTAAAGCAACGTCGCTGGCGGAGCCGTATGGGCCTTGGCTGTCGAGTCAGGATTGCCGATCATTGGGCTTGACGGGCTTGAGGTTTTGCCGCCGTCAGAGCCAGCGAGCGTTGACGCAAAGAGCTCGTGGTTCGGCGAGATGGGGTGGAGGAGTGTGAGGCTCGAGAGCCCAGTCTGCGCATCGGGCCGGTTATCTCGCAGCGCAAGCAAAGTCGGGTGGTGCCCCCTCAAGGAAGGTGGGGCAGGTAGAGAGCGTCAGGGACGGCGTGGTGGAGAGGAAAGAGTAGTCGTCCCCGCGCGAGGGCAACGGGGACAGCGAGCGGGAGAGGGAGAAAGAGACGGAGCTGGAGGCGGAGGCGCGCGAGTGGATGGCACGCAGGATGGGTCTACCCGAGCACTGCACATTATGACGTATCACTCACAAAGCGAGAACAAGAAAAAGCGTGTCATACGTCATAGGAGTATACTATGACGTACACTTGATTTGCCGAGAAGAAATAAAACGATTGGTACGTCATAGGAATGGCAATCGAGCCCACGTTGAGACAGTTGATGATCGGCTTGGCATGACTGTGTCCGGGTGACGGAGCACGCAACAAGCGCGAGGAAGGACATGCGCAAACCGTCGTCCTGGACTGCTGATCCATCGGAGGGGTGCCCGATAAGAAAACTGGACTTTTGGTAGGTACTGACTCGATCTCGTACTGAGTGTGGGTAGATCTATGGAAATAGTAAGAAAATTGCATGCGAAAAGAATGAAAATGTGTCACTTGCTTGAATTCTCCAGCGATCTCTGCTGTAGATATCTACGAAATGCTCCGGCGAAGGCTCCTCATTTCCAATGTCCTACTCGAACTGATCATCTAGCTTCATTTCACCCACGGTGATATCGAGCTGCAAAAGCCGACTATTGTTAAATCTCCCGAGTCTCCACGACGTAGCTACGAAATCAGTACATACGTTGATGATGATGATTCGCATCTCCTCGTACATCTTATCCTCATCGACCTCGACCATCTTGACGTTCTCCGACGAGTCCTCGTCGAGCGCCGCCCGCACGCCTTTCGCCACATCCTCCGGCGACGCATACTCGCGCCGCTTCTTCGCGCGGACCTGCCGCTCCGGCACGTTCTGCAACAGCGCGTGTGCAGTCGCAGCCGTCCTTATTGCGCAGACGCTTCTGCCAGAATGCTCATCACTCCGCATCGGGGCCCTACGGAGCCCCGCGCGCAACTTCGAGCATGCTCTTTGTCAGCACGATGGACATGTCGCTTCTGGCTAGCCGCTCCTGTATCGACTTGGTGATGGTTGCGTGATAGCTCGAGGAAAGGCCATAGTCGTCTATGACCGACTGCGCGAAGACTTCGGGCGTCATGATCGGGTCTGTCAGCAAAAATGATAAGCGAGATCAGCAAAAGAAAAGATCAGAATGAGACTGCTATGGTTTCGCACCATTCAAGTTCCACACAAACGTAGCACAATATTTGAGGCGCTCGACAAGAAACTTGTATGTTAAAAGAATGAAAATGCGACACCTGCTTGAATTCCGGTCGAAGCGCAAGGCCGCGCCCTCCTCATCATGCGGGCCCGCGGTGGTGCCCGCGGCGCTGCGCGTGCCCGCGCCGAACTGGTAGTTCAGGAGCTCCTCCTCCGAGCCGGTGTACCATTCTTCCGAGAAACCGAGA
The DNA here is from genome assembly GCA_021029095.1 of Phellopilus nigrolimitatus. Taxonomy (NCBI): domain Eukaryota; kingdom Fungi; phylum Basidiomycota; class Agaricomycetes; order Hymenochaetales; family Hymenochaetaceae; genus Phellopilus; species Phellopilus nigrolimitatus. The sequence continues at coordinate 16,223 of JAJOHG010000130.1, forward strand.
AGTGAGCAACAGGTTGCATGCCCGCAAGAGCAGCAGCGGCTGCAGACGCAAGTCGCTGGCGCTCTCTGTCCGGCGCCAACCGGCACTCCACCCTGTCATGCGCGACCGTCGACACCATGCGCCTTCCCGACCAGCTTCCACTTCCAACACCGACACTGGCCACCGCACCTTCCGCGCTGTCGCCGTCGACCCCAGCATTCTGACCCTATCCAACACCCGACCCGCCCTCGGCTATGTCGTTGCCCTCGCGTGCACTGCACCAGAATCGATGACCCTCGCTCCATGCACGCGACTGACATTCCTTCCCGCTTCGCCTTCCTGCACCGTCGGCACTTGGCGAACTCTCGCGGAAATGACTCCCATTTATCATAAAGCACTAGAATAGGTTGGGGGCCTTTGTGAATAGACGAATAAGAAATTATGCAAAGAAGACATACTGTTAGCACACCACCGTCTTATCCCGCCGCGGCTCTCGTCCTTCGGCACGCATTGCGCATAACGACGCCCGCCCAATATTGGATTTCTGGCGGTAAGAAAGGCGGCGGTGTCGGAAGACTACTCTCCGTCGGGCTTGGGCGAAACGTGAAGCGCTCGACGAACGAAACACGTTGGTCATCCGCGGCGACGCCAAGCTGGACGGAGAGGTAGGCGATGGCGGATTTAGTCCAGAGATGATCACGATGGCCTTCTTTTTCTCCTTCCCGCGCCCTGTCAGCGCCTTGAAGAAGCCGTCCTTCTTGAGATCCGCCGACGCCGTCGCGGCTGAGTGCGCGCTTGTCGTCGCACCGGTTCTAGACCACCCGCCTCCTCTCCAACTTGAACTATCCCTCGCTCCAGCAGCCAGGGCAGATGCTGACGGCGTGCTTGCGCTACCCGTCGCTGTCGCCGGATGGAAGCTCAGACGCGGCTTGTAAAACGCCTGGCGTACGTGCGGGTACTTGCTGAGATAGGCAAGGAGCTGCAGCGAAAGGAGTACAAACTCTTTGCGGAACGGACCCGGCTCATCCACACCGTGGTGATGGTGATGGTGGTCATGATGGTGCCGGTGCGTCGCGCGCGGGGTGGGGCCCGTCGCGGCCGGTGAAGGCGAGGCGGTAGCAGGGCAATGCTAGGGCACCGCGCGTCGCTTGAACGGGAGACCCGAGGTTCGATCCGCCCGCGGCACCGCGAGCAGGCGAGCTCCGCGCTGGACCCGCACTCGCGCCGTCGGCGGCGATGGGCATCGCGACAGGCATTGGCGGGTGCGCGTGCATGGGTACCTCGCCAGGAAGAACGCGGTGTGAAATCTTCTTGCCCGTGCGCGTGGACATGGTGACGGTGGTGCTCGCGCGTCGTATTGCAGGTACTGAGGGTTAGGGTATTCGTGCGCGTGCGCGGCGTGGCATCGATCGCACTGGGCGCGCCAGGCGAGGCGCGCACCGCCAAGTCGTCGTTGACGTTTTGGTCCAGGCGGCTGGGTGGGGGTCGTACGTCCTAGAAGACGTGTGTGGGAGCGGTGCAGCGGGGAGCGCGGTTGGGTGCACGGAAAGAGGATGGGACACATGGATATGAGTGTATGGCGGGCTGGCAGCATGCGTGTGTACATGCTGAGGCGGGGCGAGCGAAGGCTGTAGATTCACAAGTAGTCAGTATATCGTTCCAAAAATTCACGAAGGTAAAAGGCAACGTACGGGATCAACCTCCATGTCCCACCTGCGTACTCTGCGCCTCTTCTCATCGAAGTTTTTTTCGCACTCGCCATTAAACAGCTCATCCGGCCCGCGGCCACTCCTGCTCCTATGGCTGCGTTTCACGGGCATGACGCGCGCAGCGGACATCGAGAGCCCCGTGGCGGATGGCGGCGGGAGAAGCGGAAGCGTGTGGAAAGACGCGCTCTGTTGAGAGCTTTGCCTTAGGTGGCCTGATCCTTGCCCGTGGCCGTGTCCGGGAGCCGGATAGAGTGCAGAGGACGTGCCTCCAGCGAAAGGTGCCGGCAGAGCGCGGGAGTATCGCAGGGAAGTGGATGACGCAGATGGCGCGGGATGTGCGCCTGGTCCGGTGAGCAAGCTACAGAGCACCGATGGCGTGCGGCAGGGGAAGGGAAGGCAGGCTGAGTGTCGTCCCTTTGTTCGTGCTGAAAATGCGGGCTCTCGGAAGAGGCGGTCGGGTAACTGGGTACGCCACAGAGACGTGCGAGCGCCGTCGAGAAAAGGCGCGCAAAAGTGGTGCGCGCATCAGTGGATCGGAGCGAGTACGCGTGCTCGTACCGTTCGACCTCGGTGAAAGCGCGCAAAGAGACTGAAACGAAGCAGCGAGGTCGGCACCAGCACTGCGCAGAATACACTCAGCAAGCGAAAACAAAGTCGAAGAAGATCTGCTGCTTACCGCTCGGTGGGCTCGGCGCGTGCCTTCACAGTGCTGTCTGGCACTTTGGACACCGCTTTCACGTCCTTCTCCCTTTCCCTCTCTCCATTGGTCTACTCTCCGTCCACATTTAGGCCGAGGAAGCGCGAGAAGGCAGGTCTTGGACCGACGCCAGAAGGTGCTCGGCGCGAGTGGCGCGGCCTTGCGCGACGGTGAGCTCGCGACAGAGTGCGTCCGCGTCTGCAAGCGCGGAGGAAAGAAAGGGAGCCTGGGCAGCGGTAAGTTGGGCGGCATGGTTGAGGAGTGGGGACGAAGTTGAGCTTGAATGCAAGGGCTTGGGAGAGGCGGAGGAGCCGGGGCTACCGGCGATTGCGGACGCTGTTGAGGTGGGTAAAGCCGTGTGCGAGAACGTCGGAGGCGGGGACGCTAGAGACGGCCTGGCGCTGCATCTGCAATTGCTGTTGTTGATGTGCGGCAAGCCCGATCGCCTTGCGTTCCTGCATGGCCTGCATTTGCTGCATCTGGCTCAGGCTCATCCCGAGGCTCATAACTTATTCTTCATCTAGCTCAAACTACTCGTGTCTGTACTACAGACACGAGCTTCTAAGCCAGCTTTTTCATCTTCTTCCCGGTTGAGGGTGTGCGATCGGCATGCACGAGGGTGGCGGCGAGGACGAGGGAGGGCGACGGCGAGGACATCGGAGGCCGACGGCGAGGACGAGGGCGGCAGCCGGGGACGAGGGAAGAGGGCGGCATTGGGAACGACAAGGCCCAGGGTGGTGGTAGCGGCGGCGGCGACGATGACGATAACATGAGGATGGTGGCGAAGAAGAAGAAAGGACTTAGGCGATTTCGAAGTCCGAGGCTCAAATTTGCTGTCACCTGAGCAGTGCCCAGCCGGTCCGCTTTTACATATCACTCAGTCACATATATGCAAAAAAATATACATAGATGTATAGCTTAGACATGGGCCTTCATAATAAAAAATAAATCAAGCTTTTATATGCAGGGGAAAAAAAAAAGAAATGTTAGATACGAACCGGAAGGCTCACGAGGAAATGTGTGACGCGTGGCGATGCCGTGTGGCAGTGAACCACCCCCATTATAAGGCATACGTTCCCACACTTTTTGTACACTTTTTGGCCACTTTGTACACCTTTTTGTAATGGTGACCGTGACATACATGCACAGCCACTGGGGGTGAAAACGTAGGAGTGGAAAGGACGATCCCTTCCTTACGTCAGGAATCGTAACTTATGTCTTCCTGCCTTTGCTTTTGCTTGGTGTCTGCAACCGTCATGTCGACAACTTATGTCCTCCGAACCGTACGAGGACTTTGGAGATGTCCTCTTTGAACGATCTGTCTACTTATCCTGCCCCGCCTTTTCCCCATTTCTGCAAGCGCGTGAGCTTGAAGCTGAATCGGGAGCGCGCGAATGTCCATAAAACGCGCGCACGACTGCCATCTCGAAATGAATTCAAAGCACAGCTCGTCTCTCAATCTCCTTCCATGCTATATCAAGCCCTGGTGCACAGCCAAATGCACCCACAGCTGAGACTGCCGGAGCTGCGTGCAGTGCTGCCCAATCGTCTTCCCGCGTTCTCCGACGTATCAATAATGATCTCTACGCTTTATCGCGATGCTCTTCGACTCGTTTTTTCCTTCTTGGACAAGCAACTCCTCCGGTGCAAGATACACCGCCCACTGGTAGAACCATGATGACGAGATGCATATTACTAGACGGGCCTGGCGGCGTTTCTACACCTGGTGAGAACTCCATAACTAGGCAGCGAATGATACGCATCCTTCTGTCTGTTCCTGATGCTGGTTGCAACGCCGCAACTTTTCTTAGAGCCTTTTTTGTCGTTCTTCAATATGACTATGGTTTGTCGCTATCTCGCATATTGCGCTTTGTAAGTGATTTTGATAGGACAGGGACGAGGGCGGTTATAGCTAATCGAACACCCTCATAAGCAGCTTGACTTGTTCGCGGCAATAAATGGTATGCACCGCGGCCACAACACCAGGCGAGGCCTTCAACACCCGTGCTTCCTGTGATATTCTTCTACAGCTGCGGCTCGTTGTCTGTGGGTACGTCAGGTCGTTTACTCATCTGCGGGAGATACGGTGCAGTGCGCACGGATCTCCTTCCGTTCGCGTAAAACGCTTAGCTAACGAATATCCTACAATTACTCTAGAAAGCTCGGACTTGAACTACGCACCGCCTGTTTGTCTTTGTGTCAAACTGAAGCTATGGCTATCCTCGCATGATCGGCCGTCTTCTGTACCCTGGAATTCGACCAGTCTCATTCGACCGAGCGAACACATGCCTGAAATAGCAAGAAAATTACAGGTGAGGACTTACGCACAACTTGCGCCGAAAACATTGCTTATCTCATGTCTCTCGGGCTCGTTTTGTCTCATCAGGATACTCTGCGCACTATACCCGTGACCTTAAGACGATACACTAGATTGTTTATCGCGCTTCTACTCAAGCATCCTGTGCAATCCGCGCTCAACGCAATAACCATCGGATTTCCTGTTAGCCCGGATCGCCTTTATGATCTCATGGGAGGCACGAGGACTCTCCTGTGAGCTTGTGCACAAAGTCCCGGTATCTGTCCTGATCGCGAAGAAACTTATGGATGAATGTGATATGAGGACACAGGTCAATAGTGCCATCGCAATGACTTCGAGTCCACCGGCGTGTCCAATGTTCAACACAGGGCGTGGATGTGTACGCATGAAAGACGAACCAGAGGAAATGTCGGTTTGCCGCGGAGAGAATCAAGATTTCGAGCGTCGATTTCGACTTGGATCGCGCTGGTATGGCTGTCTATCCTTTCGCGAAGAACTCAACCGCCCTAGTCGCGTGAGCGCCGGAGAATCGCGGGCGCACGAGATTTTGATCACTTCGATCGACCTTCGTCTGAAGCACCCACTGTCCTCTCGCGAAAATATACCGAATTCCCTCTTGCTTCATGTTGAAGTTTAGATTTGTTTATCTCAGTTTCCGGCTCTTGTATCAGCTTCAAGTACGCTCTCGCTACTGTTACCTCTGTTTGCGAAGATACGCAACACCGTATGGCGACCGCTGCAGCTGCTCTTCGCTGCATTTGTCATGTCAATATGAAATGGCACCTTTAGCAGGCAGCAGAGCTAGTTACCGGATCCGGGCGGGGTGCTGTTCTTGTTCACACACCACTATTTCCTTATCCTCTTCTCCTCCACCATGTCTGCAGCTCGAACGAAGACCGCCGCGTTCACAGCGACGCGGCTGACTTCCACCGTGTTTAAGATCGTCGAGTACGACGACATCTATGCGGAGCACCCGTTCATCTACGCCAAACTCCTCCCGTCTGTGCTCCTTCTGATCGACTCGGGCTGCGGGGGCGCGTCGAACGACCCGGGCGTGGACGTCACAAGCTTGCGCAAGTTCGTCGAGACTTGGCCTGTGGAGGACAACGACGATGCGCCGCTCAACGAGCACGGAAAACGGAAATACATCGTCGTGTGCACGCATTGCCATTACGACCACATCCGTGCGTCCATATCCGTTCCTCGCCCAAATCCGGTTTCGATCTGACGCAACGCTCAGTCGCCCTCGAGCAGTTCGCCCCCGACTCGCCTATCCTCGCTTCCTCCCATTCCCCGTCCTTCCTCTCCCCCGCGAACCTGCCCCAAAACACGCAATGCAAACGCCTCGGCATCCCCGTCCCGCGCTACACGCCCGAGCTCGTCGCGCACGACGCGCTCATCACCTTCGAGGGCGCGTCCACAGGCCTGCGCGTGCTGCACACCCCGGGCCACACGCCCGACGAGCTCGCGCTGTGGGACGCGGGCGAGCGCATGCTCTACGTCGGCGACACCGTGTACGAGTGGGAGCCGGTGTTGTTTCCGCCCGAGGGCGACCTCGTCGTGTGGTTCGCTAGCGTGGACTACCTCGTCGACTTCGTGCGCGCTGGGAACCGGGAGCGCGGGAGTGCGGGGCGGCCAGTGAGGATCAATGCGGGACACGATACGAGCATGGTGGATGCGCTCGACGTGCTGCTTGCGGGGCGCGCGTTCGTCATGGACGTGCTTACGGGCAAGGAGCGCGTGAAGAGGCGCAGCGAGGTGGATGGTGTGAGGCTTGTTTACTATGCGCAGAGAGATGGAAGGTTCAGTCTGCGTCTCCCGGAGGAGTTGGTTCGGGATGCTCGCGATAGAATGAAGATTCCTCGCATTGTGTGGTGATAAGAAGCCCGGTGCGTCGTGTTCATTTAAAACGCCGTTACGTCTCCGGTTAGGATTAATATGTTTTGCCCACTCAGGCCCGTACAGCTACCGTCGTTTCCTTGGATCGAAAATGAAGCTTTCAGCAGAAGTCATCACCGAGTGTATGAATACCAGTATATTTCGTATGTTCCATTTCGTGCCTTTCGATCTCACTGAGTGATCCTCAAGTTCGAGAAGAGCAGCCGTAGAAAGCACAAGGCGTGTACTCTTCTGGTCGGGTGTAGGAGATAAATGAGACGGACCCATTTGGAGCGAAGCGCGCGCCAGTGTCCGCTCTGAGGCCCTCCGCATTCGTCTCGATGCACCTCTTCCTGTCTTGCGGAAAACACTGTTGATCACGCCGCGCATGCAATTTGGCCTACCTTGTTGTTCTTTACAGCCTTTTCCTGGGCTGACACAGTTCGTGACTCTTAATCATATTATCGTAGGGCGCGTCAGTGACTATAAATGCCGACCGTCCATCTCTTGTCCGAATATTATTGTTTGATACTGGCGTATTGACGCGGCGCTGCACTCTTTAACGCTATATGGTCGTACTCTCGACTTGCTTCATTGCACAAGTACAGTGCTGGCTAGACTTCGGTACGCTCGCATTTTCTGGCAGCAAAATTTACAATCATGTTTAACTTAAAGGCAGTTCGTAGATTACAATCATGTCCTCGTTGGACGCCAGCGCGCGAATTCGGCCAGCGAGAAGGCGAGTTACGTCCGAAGGGATGGGTTAGCATGTTTGACGACGCTCGACCAGCGTCCAATCCGCGTGCTCTGCGCGTACAGGCGCCTACGCTCCAGCAAAATGCAGGAAGATGATCGCAGGCCTCTGCAGGGATGACGAGCTTCACTGGTCGCCTGCGTCGCAAATAAAGAAGTCCGCACAGCGCAACCACATTCTCGTACTCTTTCCTCTCCGCCTCCCTCCGAGCACCACGTCTATCTCCCCGCCAATTGGCCGTAGGGCGAGAATGCGCACGTGTATACTGGGCATAGTATGCTGGAAACGAATGGGGCGCGGAAGGCGCCGCTACAGCTCTAGCGCTGGTGGCTCCAAGCTTTGTATCAAAGGGGAACATTGTCTGCATATTGTCATCTGTTTCGACGTCAGTTACCGTAGACACAAATAGCGAACGTATACCAGAATACTTGTACATTTTAAGGCGCGAATAGGCAAAAGCACAAAGCAAAAATAAAATAAAATCGTCCGGCGTCTAATCCAAAAATAAGTACCAGCACGCTGATGCATCGTGTCTACCCATCGATAGCGGGCGGTGCGCGCTACTTGCTCCTGACCACCATCGCGTCTCGCTCTCAAGTCAACCAAGTCTCTCGGTGTCTCGCTCTTCTTTACAGTTCATCATGTCTGAGACACCACAAGAAAGCCCCAGTTCCGATCAACGCCGGTGAGTGAAAAAAAAACCCCATTTTTAATGAATATTCTAATCGCTAAATCTTTTTTTTTTTTTTGCCACTTGCACGTAGTTATCTGCATTTGAAAGGTGGCGAGTGCTCCTCGATGCGGGCTATTTTATTGACTATTCTATAGAAATCAATGTGGTCTTCAACGATGCTCGTCCGAACTCGAAATTCTCCGTCAAGATTGAGGTCGCGGGAGAGAAGACCTACCGGTCGCCTGTCTTCGGAAGGAAGAAAGATATTGAATGGAAGTGCGATCGGTGAGCTTTGCGCATACATATATTCCGCTCAAAAGCTAACTATGTGCCGCAAAGTTTCGTGCTGTCTTCTGCTACCGCCAATTTGACTATCCGGAAGTCGCGTCTCTCGAAGTTTTGAAAATCATGAAGAAATATTCGTCGTTTGATGTCAATTTCGGAGCAGACAACATAGGCGAGAACAATACTGTCCCGCTACTGGAAGGTAAGTTTGTTCTTGCGATAGTTAGCGACCTTGAGCTCATACGGTACTCCTCAGATCGTCGGTTCACCGTAAATCTAATCTTTGGCGCTTCACTTCCTGTAAGCTCGTTCGTTCAGAACTGATAAGCAACTCTCATCCCGTGTGAAGCTTCAAGATGTTGCAGACCGCCTTGGTGGCCTAGCAACAGCGGCTCTCGAAACAAAGATAGCCCTACTCAGCAAAATTGACAAGTTTCTCGAATTCGGAGAGGCTATCGTAGAGTTTGCAGATGCCGCTACTGAGGTTTATATTCTATTTTATTCCTGGCTGCGTTCGATCCTGAGACAGTTCCACAGGCAAATCCAAATGCAAAAGCTGTTGCTGCATCAATTGTTGTCATTTTTAAGGCGAGTTTCATTACTTCTTCTTGTGCTATTCTAAGATTGTTCTTGGTCGTAAATGATTCAAACAGAAATGCCAGAGGATCAGCAAATGTCATGGTGACGCAGTAGATCTCATGGGCAGCATGGTCTCCCTTCTCCCTTTGCCAAAGCTTGTCATGGAAAAAGTGAAAGAGCCTGAGACAAGGAAGGCCATGGAGGATTTTCTCCTGCAGGTGAAGAAAGCAGCTGAAGCTCTAATTGAATATTCCTCCTCTTCAAACCCGAGTAAGTCAATTAACTTGAGGCTCGAAATTCTAGTACTGACGTGTTCAGAATTCTATGCAAAAAACTGGTGGAAATCTGAGCAAGGAAATGTTACCAAGATGAAAGAGAATCTCACTGGCATAAAGCAAGAAATGACTCTGCTTCTCGAAGCAAGCATTTTCCGAGCTGTTGCTGCTATGCAGGAAGATGTCCATGACACTCGTCAAACAACAGATAACACCTGTGAGTACCTATTAGTCTGGCTGTAACAGATAACTCTGACATGACCTGCAGATAATCTTCAGCTACTTAATGGGCTTCATCCAGTTCAAAGTGCTTATTATGACCCAGACTGCTCTTGCTTATCAGGCACAAGGACAGACATTTTGAAAGATATTTGTGACTGGGCCATTTCTCACCAGGAACCACAGACCAAGCTTTTCTGGTTGTATGGCATTGCAGGTTCTGGAAAAAGCTCTATTGCTTCATCAGTTGCTTTTTCACTTGATAAACCAGGCTCACTGGGCTCCCTTGCAGGGTGCTTCTTCTTCAAGAGAGATATCCCTGAACGCAGAAACCCACAATATTTCATCTCCACTTTGGCCTATCACCTTGCTAGAGCCTACAAACCCTTCAAGGATGTCATATTGCAGGTCCTTCATAATGACCCAGATATTGCAAAGAAACCAATTAAGCTGCAGTTTGCATCCCTATTTTCAGAACCACTTTCTAAATGCAGACAGTTCTCTCCACCAAAGCCACTTGTCATGATTGTTGATGCTTTGGATGAATGCCAGGATGCTGGTAGTACTTCTGCATATCTTGCTCAGCTGGCAGGTCTTGCCTCCTGGCTCAAGATTTTTGTCACCAGCAGACCTCTTCCAAAAATTGGAAAAGAGCTTTATCCAGCTATATCTCCCATGAGGAAGTTTGACCTCTATATTGCAAATGCACACAGTGATATTCTCCAATATACCAGGGCACAACTACTGCAACTCAATGCAGATTGTGATGCCAATTTTTTAGAAGAGAAGGCAATGGCTTTGACAAAGAAAGCTTCAGGGCTTTTCATCTGGACTAGCACAGTGTTCAGGTTTTTAGCAGAACAGTTGGACTTTCTTGGTTCCCTTGAGGAGATTCTTTCTTCACAGTCTGCAGAGAACACAGAGGCAGAGTTAGACATGCTCTACACCACTGTTATACATAGTGTGTCCAAGGGTGACAAAAACATGTCTATAACACAATGGGTCCTTTCTGTCATCTCTATCACAGCCAGGAACAGGCCACTTCCAGTGACTGCACTTGCAGATTTTCTGTGCAACCTTCCCAATGGGAAATCCATTCCTCTCAATGTCTTGTCAAAAGTCATTGCTGCCTTGCAATCTGTCTTATATAAAGACTCAGCACCTGGTGGTTCTATCCGTGTCTGCCATCCATCTTTTCTTGATTTTATAGAAGATAAAACACACTCTAAAGCATTCTGGATAGATTCAAAGGACATTGACTCTCTCATGGCCACAAGATGCCTGGAGATCATACAGTCTGGACTGAAATTCAACATATGCAATCTGGAGACATCATATCTTCCAAATGCAGATGTTCCAGGCCTTCAGGACAGAATTTCTACATGCATCCCCTTGTCCCTTCAGTATAGTTGCTTGTACTGGAAGAATCATCATTCCAGATCAAACCTGAATTTGAAGGACCAGACAGTATGGGCATTAGTCAAAGAAGTGCTGTGTGAGCCAAGGGCTTTATTTTGGCTTGAGGCTCTAAGCCTGTTGGGACAACTGAGCACAAGCATAGACATGTTGACTCAGGCTTCCAGTTGTTTTCAAGTAAGCTTAACATGTAACTTTTTCTTTCTTCTTTCCTATTAACAAGCATTTCATACAGCACTGCACAGAAATTGCATCAGCTTGTCAGGACCTTTACAGATTTGTCTCTGCATTCTATGAGCCTATGGAAGCCAGCACACCCCATATCTATGTCTCTGCCCTATCTTGGGCACCAACAAAGAGTTATATAGCAAGGCACTTCTACTCCTATTTTTCAAATCAGCCTTTAGTTGTTTCTGGAAAGGCTGATCATTGGGAAGGCATTCTATGGAAGGCAAAGGCACAGAGTGGAGTTTATTGTGTTACCTACTCCCCTGATGGCAGACACATTGTCTCTGGCTCATGGGACGAAACTATCCACATCTGGGATGCCCAGACTGGGAAGGCTGTTGGGGAGTCACTTACAGGTCATTCAGACACAGTTCGATCTGTTGCCTACTCCCCTGATGGCAGACACATTGTCTCTGGCTCTGATGACAAAACCATTTGCATATGGGATGCCCACACTGGGAAGGCTGTTGGGGAACCACTCACAGGTCATTCAGAAGCTGTCACATGTGTTGCATACTCCCCTGATGGCAGACACATTGTCTCTGGCTCAGATGACAAAACCATCTGCATATGGGATGTGCACACTGGGAAGGCTGTTGGGGAGCCACTGACAGGTCATTCAGGTCCGGTTGACTCTGCTGCCTACTCCCCTGATGGCAGACACATTGTCTCTGGCTCTCTTGATTGCACCATTTGCATCTGGGATGCCCAGACTGGGAAGACTGTTGGAGAGCCACTCACAGGTCATTCAAACAGTGTTTGGTCTGTTGCCTACTCCCCTGATGGCAGGCACATTGTTTCTGGCTCAGGTGATCAAACCATCTGCATCTGGGATGCACACACTGGGAAGGCTATTGGAGAACCATTCACAGGTCATTCAGATGATGTCACATGTCTTGCCTACTCTCCTGATGGCAGGCACATTGTTTCTGGTTCATATGATGAAACCATCTGCATCTGGGACACAGATATTGATTCAATAGACTTCAAATCATACCTCAGACTTCCTTCAAGGATTTCTGATGATGGATGGTGGAAGAATTCTGCAGGTGAACTGTTGCTCTGGGTGCCTCATGAGTATAGAGAGGCAATTTGTTATAGGTGTGAGATGTGTATCTCGACTCATCTGCCAAGGTATCAAGCAAGGCTAGACTGGCAAAAGCTTGATCAGTGGGGAGGTGCATCTCGGGCAGATATCTATAAAGGCAATTAATGTTTGAAGGTGTGTTTCTTGCCAGAAGGATTGTATTGACGCTAACCTTTTCATTTATAATAGTTTGAAGTATGATTCCTGGGTGACTTGTGTGCGGACCCTTAGCATGATGATCGGTGGCTGTTTGTAGTTGATTATAGTGGGATGTATAGAGAATAAAGGAAACTCCGTATATGCTGCTAACTGAATGTGATTAGAAAACTGAAGACGGGTAACAGGATGAGACGGGCGCAAGCGAAGAAGATATTGCATGTAAGACAATCAGTGCTCGATGCAAAACAACCAGAGGATAGAGGGATGCTTATGGGATGAACATCCGAGTGCAAAACTCTCGGACGAGTTGTATGATTCGATCGAAAAAAGCAGAAAATTTGGAAGGAAAAGAAAAGATAGTAAACCAGAAGCAAGTGCGATACGAAGTTGGAGTAGACAGTAGAAATTACCGCCGAGGCCGTGCGATAGACGGTTCAAAGATGACTCGGCGGGAACTTATTCACGAGCAGGTTTAGCCTGATAAGTGTTTCTGTATTCAACCCCATGGAGTGCGGACACGAGTCAAATCAAAGGTCTTCATACAAGAGTCTGGAATGCCAGCCTACGTGGAGCAACAAGTACCGTTCGCTACATCCTCTACACCCTAAGCTCATCACAACGCCGATGTGCATACTGAAGTCAAGCGGGAGCTAAATTCACAGAAGTGCCTACGGACTAACCTTCGTTTGGCAGGAACGCATCGTCCATCGGAACCAGGAGACTCGGAGCAGACAGCGCGGGCAGCAGAACCGAGGACGAAATAGCAAGCATGTGAGGAGGGGGTTGATAAATGGGTGCGAAGAGGAAAGGGATGCTTTGGAAGCGCAACGTCAGCGAAGGGATACAGTGTCATCAACCCCGTCGTCCCGCACCAGAGTCAGCCGTGCTGCGGAGGCTTGTTGAGCCAGAGGCCGCCCGTGGGCGTCGATGCTGCGTCTGCTGTGGCATGCGATGGCGGGTGCGGCGGCGATACATGCACAGGCATGTCTAAGTCGGTGAAGGCTGAGTCAGGCGAGGTTTCGCGGTGCGCGACGTTCTCGCTGCTGCTATAGATAGATAGAGATTTCCAGCGGCGGTGTCGGAGGACGTGGAGTTGAAGACTAGGCAGGCGCCAGCCGGAGCAAAGCGCACGAAAACAAACTCTTCGTCTGTCGTAGTTGAGCGTTCAGAAACAAATTCCGAGGTAATTCATAGCGAAGGCAGCAGCAGCATCGATCGAGTTTGGAACGAGAGGCCGGGTCATACGTGTGCGGCCAACGTGTGAGCGGACTGCGGAAGCCGTGAAGCGGCGAGCGCTGGAGGACACCTCAAAGAGCGGAAAGACGGCGGATATGACCCCCGCGGAGGACGCGCCAGGCGGCCGGCACGAGGAGGCGCGGGCGGCCGGACGGGAGGCGTATGCTCGATGACGGCGCTTGTGCACATCATCGATTCGGTGCACACAGGGGAGGCCAACAGTGCGCCGGACCCGTAGAAGCGAGGGCGCACCTCCGCCCCGCCCCGCCCCGCCTCCGCATCTTATCGTTCTGCAATCCAAACCAAAGTCGGAGGATGCTGCCCGGCCGGCCACCGTCGCCCGCGCCGTAAGCAGAAACGAAGACACAGACCCGATTTTGCTTGTGGAGAACAGCGCCGTCCGCTGCCAACGCTCCTTACACGCTGCCCGCTTCGAACTTCTCATTCCGTGACTTTTCCTTCATCGCTTTTCTGCGCGCGGCACCTCTGCGTCCCGGCGACCATACGAGGACGTGCGACAGGACCGGACGCGGCCAACAGCGACGTACGCATGACAGGGAGCTTCGAAGGCCGTATGCAGGGGCCGCGATGAACGACGTAAGGTGCAGGCTGGCAGGAGCGAGACACACGAAAGCACGAGCCATGGGCAAATGTGTCGCCTAGTGCTGTAGCCGGGAGCGAAGGCGCGGCGGGAAGCGGATCGAGGTGTCGGTGCGCGTGTGCGCGCATGGGCGTCTATGGGTAAGCGGGGAGGCGCAGACGTCAGGGACGAATCGATCTGGATGCGCAATGAAGGCGATCAATAGCGGTTTAGACAAATCGAAGCTGCGGCTGCGCTGACCGAAGCAAGGATGCCGCCTCCACGGAGATATAAACAGACGCACTGATGGCGCATAGGACTTGAGTCCGTCTTTGAAAGGGACCGTCGAGACTGGTTAGATTTGCAACCGGTATTGAGGTGAGCCATGAGCATGCATGATCGGCAAGAGCGAGCGTTGAGAGGAGCCTGGTTGAGTCGTGCGTCAGCGCATGGTCTCCCTCGAGCAGTTCGCCCCCAGCTCAGTCATCCTCGCCTCCTCGCACGCTGCCTCTTTCAGCTTGCCCGCGAACCTGCCCTAGAACACCTCGCCATCGCTGTCCTGGGTTATGCGCCCGAGCTCGTTTCACGCGAGAGGCTCGCCACCTTCGAGGACATGTCCACGGGATTTGAGAAAAGTAAGTCCTTTTTGATTACATGTAGAATCCGTCTGTGTGGTACCCAAATGAATAAACAATCTGACCAAGGCAGGATGACGTCATCCCTCGAGGCGAACGATGACTCAGCCATCGACGGTCTGCTACCGCTGTGTCGATCGACGACAACTTCTGTCCGTCAAACCGTACCGTGTCTACTTATACTTATCCTGTCCCGCCGATCGTCTTCCTGCGTTCTCAGACGTATCAACAATGATTGCTCGAGTACTTCTTTTCTCAGTGGACAAGCAATTCCCCCGGCGCGGGAAACACTCCCCACTGCCAACATGATGACCAGATGCATATTACTAGGCTGTCGTTGCGGCGTCTTCACACCCTGTGGGATCTCTAACCTTTTTTCGAGCTTTTTTCGTCGTTTCTAAATACGATTTTGGTTCGTCTGATTTTGATAGGACAGAGACGAAGGTCGGCTATAGCTAATCCAGCAACCTCATAAACAGTCTGTCGTTTTCGCGTTGATCGACGATATGTTCCGCGGCCACAACATCAAGAGAGGTTTTCGGCATCCGTACCTCATGTGCTATTCTTCTACCGCTGTGGCACCATGTCATCATTGTCTGAAGGTACGCCGGGTCATCTACGCATCTGCGACGATGCAGGATCTCCCTCCGTTCGCGTAAACCGCTTAGCTAACGAATATCCTACAACTCCTTTAGAAAGCGCGGACACGAGCTGCGGACCACCTTTTTGTCTCTTCGCTAAACTGAAAGCTCTGCCTGTCCGTCTTCTGTGCCCCGAAACCCCGAAATTGTTTTGAAGAATCAGACTTCGATGGAGAAGTAACAGGCTACATACATATTGCGAATTGAAGGCGAAGACGAGGAGGGTTTCAGGTGTAACTCCAGTGCGTTGCCTTACTTCCGATCGAGCAGATTCCTGAAACAACAATTATACTACATAAAGGCTTACTCATAAATTGCACCGAAATTCACAAGCAACTCGCGTCTTGCGCTCATCGTGTCTGCGGACCATGCCTCTGCGCGCTGTATACGCGAATTCAAGACTATGCGAAGTTGGTTCTACTCAAGCATCCTTTGCAATCCGTGCCCAACGCAAATAGCCCTCGGATTTCCTATTAGTCTTGAATCGCACTTACGATCTCATGGGAGGCACGAGGACTCTCCTGTGAACTCGTGCACAAAGCCCCGGTATCTATCCTGATCTCGGAGAAATCGACGGCGAAATGCAATGTGAGGGCACAGCGATGAATTTGAATCCACCACAGGGCGCGAACGTGTACACATGCAAGACGTACCAGAGGAAATATCGGCTTGTCGCGGAGAAAATGCGTCGATTTTGACTTGGACCACGCTGGTATGTTCGCCTATCCTTCAAGTCTCGCAGAGAACTCAATACCGTCGTGATCCATTCTAGTTGCGCGAGCACCGAAGAATCGCGGGCGCACAAGCTTTTGGCGAACTTCGATCGCCACTCGCTATCCTTTACCCTTCTCAGCTTCACAGATTGTCTTATGAACTGCCCACTGCGTCCTTTGGGAAGGATATTCTGACGGCCCTGGCTGCGCACGGCCCCGTGTTCCATGTGAAGTTTCGATTTGTTTCTCAAATCTCGAACCTCGTATCGGATTCAAGCACATTCTCACAATGCTACCATTGCTCGCGAAGACCTGCAACTCCGTATTCCGACCAATTCAGCAGCGCGTGCGAGCATCGCATCTGTCGTGTTTATTATAGCGGACAGCAGAGCTGTTTACCGAATCCGGGCGGGGAGTTATTCTTTCCATTCACACACCACGATCTCCTTATCCTCCCCTCCTCCGCCATGCCTGCAGCTCGAAAGAAGACCGCCGCGTTCTCAGCGACGCGGTTGACTTCCACCGTGTTCAAGATCGTCGAGTACGACGACGATATCTACGTGGAGCACCCCTTCATCTACGCCAAACTCCTCCCGTCCGTGCTCCTACTGATCGACTCGGGCTGTGGGGGCGCGTCGAACGACCCGGGCGTGGACGTCACAAGCTTGCGCGAATTCATCGAGACTTGGTCTGTGGAGGATAACGACGATATGCCGCTCAATGAGCACGGAAAGCGGAAATACATCGTCGTGTGCACGCATTGCCATTACGATCACATCCGTGCATCCTTGTCCGTTTCTTGCCCAGTTTCGATTTCGGTCTGACGCAGCGTCCAGTTGCCCTCGAGCAGTTCGTACCCGACTCGCCTATCCTCGCTTCCTCCCACCCTAGGTCTTTCTTCTCCCCCGCGAACCTGCCCAAAAACACGCAATGCAAGCGCCTCGGCATCCCCGTCCTGCGCTACACGCCCGAGCTCGTCGCCCATGAGACTCTCATCACCATCAAGGACGCGTCCACGGGCCTGCGCGTGCTGCACACACCGGGCCACACGCCCGACGAGCTCGCGCTGTGGGACGCGGGCGAGGGCATGCTCTACGTCGGCGACACCGTGTACGAGTGGGAGCCGGTGCTGTTCCCGCCCGAGGGCGACGTCGTCGTGTGGTTCGCTGGCATGGACTACCTCGTCGACTTCGTGCGTGCTGCGAACCGGGAGCGCGAGAATGCGGGGCGGCCGGTGAGGATCAATGCGGGGCACGATACGAGCATGGCGGACGCGCTCGACGTGCTGCTTGCGGGGCGCGCGTTCGTCATGGACGTGCTTACGGGAAAGGAGCGGGTGAAGAGGCGCAGCGAGGTGGATGGTGTGAGGCTTGTTTACTATGCGCAGAGATGGCCGGTTCGGTCTACGTCTCCCGGAGGGGTTGGTTCGGGATGCTCGCGACAGTATGAAGATCCCCCGTGTTGTGTGTTGATAAGGAGCTCTGTGCGTCGTGTTCGTTTTAGAGCTGTTGCGTCGATGGATAATGCTGATTTGTTTTGTCCACTCAGGCCCGTACCGCTACCGTCGATTCCTTGGATCGAAAATCAGAAGTCATCACCAAATGTTTGAATACAAATACACTTCGTATGATCCATTTCGTCCCATCCGACATTGCTGAGGCCTCCTCAAGTCCGGAAAAGCAGCCACGAGAAAACAGAAAGAGTATACGCTTCTGGCTGGGTGTAGGAGATAAATAAGCCGGTCCCGTTTGGAGCGAAGCGCGCGTCACTGTCTGCCCTGAGATCCTCTGCGTTCGACTCTCGAGCCAATTTTCCCGTGCGCGTCTTCCTGTCCTGCTGGGAAGCTGTTGATCGCGCCGCCGCGCATTGAATTCTACAGTCTTTTCCGGGGCCGTTCCTAACTATCCTATTGAAAGGCATGTTAGCGACTATGAAAACCGACCGGCCGACCACCTCTTTTGGCAAATTATGATTGTCTGATACTGCCGCAGCCTTACACTCTATAATATGATTCGTGCTTCGTTGCGCAACTACAGAGGTGGCTAGACTTCGGTACGCTCGCATTCTCTGGCTGCAAAACGTATAATCATATTCATTTTAAAGGCATTTCGACAAGTACGTACGTCCTCGCTCGGCGCCGGCGCGCGAAAAAGGTTAGTGAGAAGGCGAGTTACGTCCGAAAGGACGGGCTAACAGGTTTGACGACGCTCGAGCAGCGTTCAATCCGCGCGCTATGCGCGTATAGGTGCCTGCGCACCAACAAGGCGCGGGAAGATGATCACAGGCCTCTGCAAGGATGACAAGCTTCACTCGTCGCCTGGGTCGCAAATAAAGAAGTCCGCACAGCGCAACCACGGTTCTCGTACTCGTTCCTCCCGGCCGCTCCGCCAAGCACCGCGTCTATCTTCTCGCGGCTTGCTTTGAGGCCAATTGACCAGAGGACGAGAATGTGCGATGTATCGTGGGCATACTATACTTGAAACAAATGGGACGCGGAAGGTCGAGACGAGGCGCCGCTACAGCTCTAGCGCTGGTGACTCCAAGCTTTGTATCACGGGAGAACATTGTCTGCATACTGTCATCTGTTTCGACGTCAGTTACCGTAGGCACAAATAGGAACGTATGCCAGAATACTTGTACATTTTTAGGCGCGAATAGGCAAAAATACAAAGCAGAAATAAAATAAAATTGCCCGGCATCTAATCCAAAAATAAGTACCAACACCGTTGATGCATCGTGTCCTTGCCCATCGATAGCGGGCGGTGCGCACGACTTGCTCCTGACCACCATCGCGTCTCGCTCTCAAGTCAACCAAGCCTCCCAGTTTCTCGCTCTTCTTTACAGTTCATCATGTCTGAAACACCACAAGAAAACCCGAATTCCGAACAACGCCGGTGAATCAGAAAACCCATTTATAATAAATATTCTAATCACTGAATCTTATTTGCCATTTGCACGTAGTTATCTGCATTTGAAAGGTGACGAGCACTGCTTGGTGCGAGTAGGTTTACTGACTGTGTACAGAGATCAATGTGGTCTTCAACGGCCGTCGCCCGAACTCGAAGTTCTCCGTCAAAATCGAGGTCGCGGGCGAGAAGACCTACCAGTCGCCCATCTTCGGAAGGAATAAAGATATTGAATGGAAGTGTGATCGGTGAGCTTTACGCATACGTATGTTCACCTCCAAAACTCACTTTGTGCTGCTAAGTTTCGTCCTATCTTCTGCTACTGCCAATTTGACTATCCGGAAGTCGCGTCTCTCTAAGCTGAAATTCAAGAAGAAATGTTCATCGTTTGATGTGGATTTCGGAGCAAACGACATAGGTGAAAATGGGGCGGTCCAGCTGGTCGACGGTGAGCGTGTCTTTGCATCAGTATAGCAACTTTGAGCTCACGCCCTACCCCTCAGATCCCCGATTCACCGTCACTCTGATCTTTGGTGCTTCGCGGCCTGTACGTTTTGTGGCATATCAAATTTTCATTGCAAGCCGCTGATCAGAACAAAGCTCCAAGACGTTGCTCGACTCCTCAGTAAGGAAGTAACGACTGCTCTCGCATCTAAGATAGACCTATTGGACAACATCGATAAGATTCTCAACTTCTCAGAGAAAATTATGGGGTTTGCAGAAGTTGCTGCGGAGGTAACTTTTGGAAGATGCTTTTAATTGCTGTTAGCTGACATAGATTCTAGTTAAACCCAATAGCAGGTTTGGTGGTTGGAGCCCTTAAGGACGCTCTCGAGGTAAAATTCTCTATAAATCTATTTCTCTCAATTTCATTGACTATGCAAACAGAATTGCCAAAAGATCAGCAAGTGTCACGATGAGGCTGTTACTCTCATGAAGGAGATGGTCTCTCTCATTTGTTTACCTGAGCTTGTCAGGGAAAAAGTAAAGGAGTCTGAAACCAAGGAAGCCATGGATAACTTTTTAGTTCTAGTGAAAGATGCAGCTGATGCTCTAACTGAATATGCATCTCCTTCTGATATCAGTGAGCACACATCTTTATCCTTTCTGTGGACAAAATTATAACAAATGATAGGCTTTTATGCAAGAAATTGGTTTAAGCCCAAGCAGTACACTTTTGCTAAGTTGACGAAGAAATTTACTGCCATGAAACACAACATGGATCTGTATCTGGGAGCAAGCACCTATCTTGTTGTCCATGAGACTCAGGGAACTGTCCATGCTATTCATGACATTGTTCTTAGTACTCAGGGAGCTGTTCAAGATATTCATCAAACAGCAAATGATACCTGTAAGTGTCAAATAATTTGGATATAACTGATAAGTCTGACATGACTTTAGATGAACAGCAGATGCTTCATAGGCTTCATTTAGTCCATAAAGCTTGTTATGATCCAGATCACTCTTGCTTACCAGGCACAAGGGAAAATATTTTGAAAGACATTGGCAATTGGGCTACTTCACAGGAACCATTGACCAAACTCTTTTGGCTGCATGGTATTGCTGGCTCTGGAAAAAGCTCCATTGCCTCATCAGTTGCTTATTCACTTGATAAGCAGGGCTCCCTTGCAGGGTATTTTTTCTTCAAGAGAGATATTCCAGAATGCAGAGACACACAGTACTTCATCTCCACCCTGGCTTATCACCTTGCTAGAACCTACAAACCTTTCAGGGATGTTGTATTGCAGGTCATTCAGAAAAATCCAGATATTGCCAACAAAGCAATTAGTCTGCAATTTGAAACCCTGTTCACAGGTCCACTTTCTGAATGCAGTCAGCTCTCTCCACCAAAGCCACTTGCCTTGATTGTTGATGCTTTGGATGAATGCCATGATGCTGGTAGTGCTTCTGCATATCTTGCTCAGCTTGCAGGGCTTGTCTCCTGGCTCAAGATTTTTGTCACCAGCAGACCACTTCCAGAAATAGAAAAAGAGCTAGAGCTCACCACGAGTCCTTAAAACCCGTGGAGACCCGTGACCAAACCCGGACTACTGATCCGTATTCACGGATCACCCGTCAACGGGTGATCCGTGGGAAACGGATAGTCACGGGTCCGGGTCGAGAATTTGTGATTTATCAATACCCGCAGGTAGTTCACGGGTTTCAAGGAAAGTGTAGCAAATGTAAATTTATTTGTATGGCACGTACTGGTGCACGCGGCGGCGGCACTGCGCTGCACCTGCGTGGCATTGCGTGTTAGTCTTTTTGGAGGGAGTGGCGCTAGCAAGTTCGCTGGCGCCGGTTCCGCTCTTTGTATTTTTCTTCTGGCTCAGCTGGGTCCATATACTTCTCGAGCAGACTGGAGAATGCAACGGCAGCGGTCACGCAGGAGTAAGTGTCAGCATGAGACGGACCATAACGCCCGCGAAGTAACTCCCAACGAACGCATAGATAATGACGAATACGTGTTCGTTACGCAGTTCGTTAAAGCAGAGATACACGCCTGCTGGAAAGAGTACAATGAGGAAGTGCAAGTCCATGAAGAACGACGGTCACGGCGCGCTGTCGGATGGTGCTCCGAGACGGAGGCACTGATTGGGATGTACTTCTTGCGTAGCCGGTATCCCAGAGAGAGTAGAAGCGTCCAGTCCAAGGCGCAATCCAACCATTCATTGTCAGGGCGCCGAAGACCAACGCGCCCAGAATGCTGAACAGCACGACAGCAACACGGTTGAGCGATTTAAATTGCTTCGAAGACACGAGCGAGCGCACAAGGTCGGTGAAGGCAACAAGCTGGAGGAGTCCGAAACACCAAGCGCGGCCATATGTTCACTCGTACGGACGGGCTGAAAACCAACGAAAAAAGGCTGTGTATTTGTTTTTTTCTGTATTCGTTCTATTGCGGGAGACGGGAACGGGACAGATGCACCACGACCTCGATCATCATGCTCCCATTCGCGCCTGCGAAGCCGCTCGCGCCGCACGAGTACGCGAGCTGCGTGATGATCGTGCTGCGCGCGTTCTGTGAGCGCCGGGCCGAGAGAAGAGAAGTGGGGACATACGTAGTACGTGACGAAGAACATCGAGACGCCGACGCCGCCAAAGGCCGGGAAGACGGCATTCGCGGGGAACATGATCATGCCGTCTGCGGGTGCGCGCGTCAGGGCTCGCTGCAAAAAAAGAAAGGGGGGAGGGGGGCACACGCACAAGAGACGCCATCGAGGACGTTCAGCAGCACGCCGAGCAGCACGGCGGGCACACTGTGCAGCGCAGCGGCTCCCAGGGCACGCGCCGCATCGCGCGACATGAGCGACGCGAGCGGGGCAAGGCCAGGCGCGGCGTCGACACCCGCGCCCGATGCGGAAGGGCGACTCGGTGCTCTCGACCGGGCCCCTTTGCTGGACGTGTGACTTCACGGGGACGACGGGCGACGCGCCGCCGCTCGCGGGCGAGACCTCGCGGAGGCAGTTGATGAGCGGTCTGCTGTGCGCGGACGCGCTGATCGCGAGTCCCTGCGACCTGTCCGTGCCTTCAAGCATGGTGACGGGTGTCGACATGTCCTCGCCCTCGGAGTCGCGCAGGATCAGCGAGGACGACGGCGCGCTGGCCTGGGTGGAGTACGAGAGGTACTCAGCGAAGGAGAGCAGTAGACTCGACACTTTGCAGCTGTCATGCGACACGCTTCCGCAAGCGGAAACAGCTGACAAATGCTGAAAGACGCCCGCGAAGCCGCTCTGTCCCCTCCCGCCGCTGCCTTGTCCCCTCCTGTGCCCTCGTCGCACGTTCCTCGCTGCGCTTATTCTGGCCTCGAAATTCTTGCAAGGTAGATGCTACTCAAACCGCGCATGGACCAAACTCCCCAGGCTTCCCGCGCAGGAGGTCGGCCGCTGCGAACGCGCTCTCGGAGATGCGCTAGAGTGGCGTCTGTGGGTCGGTAAAGGTGCTTTGGTGCCCGAGGAACGCTCGCGTTCGATCATGCGCACGAAGAGCAAGAATGCAATTTCAAGGCCGGCGTCTCCTGCTGTGTGTGCGTCGTCGAATATGCCGAGCCCGCCGCTGTCGGATTCTGGTGCAAGTCTAGAGATTGGGTGCGTGCTGCCTATGCTGCCACCCGCTCAAAGCAAGCAACCAACGACGCTGTCGATCCCACCCGCTTCGCAGATGCCAAGCGCATCGTACTTTTTCCCGTCCGACATGAATTTCATCGCTCCCTTGTCGAGCCCAACTCGACACCCAGAGCGCGGTCTTTAGCGCCTCGTGGTCGCTTGTGCACAGTACGAGCTCGTCGGACTTGTCTGAGTCCGGCTTGAGCAGCGGGTCCATCGCGACACCCCCGGACGTGCTCCGCGCATTTGCGCCGGGGTCCGCGGCCAGCTTCAACGTGCAGCGCGCCGCCGCATTGCGCGCGAGTGCGCTCTGCAACGAGTATGCGAAGGCCGCCGCCGGCGACGCGGCGCTCAAAGGCTTCCCACTCCCTGGTGTGCCGATGGACGTGATGGACGTGACGGACCCGGCATCGTGGTACGCATAGGTCCTGTCCTCGAGCGGCGACGTGTTCGGCAGCGGCTAGGTGTCCATGCTGGACAGCCTGGGCAGCTAGTGGTACGGGCACGCCGCACGCATGGTTGTTGGCGTAGCACCCCCGCGGGACGCTCGAGGCTCGTTTCGCGCACGCGGCGCTTGTGCACTCCACCATACACGGTGTCGGTGGCTACTTGCGCTGCAGAGCGGGACAGGGATGCATGTTTTCTTTTGTCTTTACTATTATAATAAATGCTACATACACTGGCTGACATAATTCTCGCGACATGGGTTCTTCGCATGATCAATAATGCATCGAGACGATGTGCAGCACGAACAAGGATGTTTCGTCAAATATCTGCTTAACATTACTTGTAGCTATGCATCTTGAGAATATATATACAAGTTTTCAAAGCAATGCATGAATTTTGCATGAAATTATGAGTTCGCAAAAATTGTTGTTCCCAAACAGGTCCAAAACCGAAATCAGCCGCAAGCAAAACTAAGCGGAAAGAAAAAGATTTAAGCAACCGTAACAAAAAGGAATCAGTAGCGAGTGTTTCTCCCTCGAGCCTGAACCAAATCCTGAAGCCTTTGGGGCAAAGATTGTACAGCTTGTCCTTGTAGTTATTTGGCATTGCTGACACATACAGCTCACCAGTGAGACTGTTTAAGCATGTGTAATTCCACTAATTGGTGGTCTAGCTTCACGAAAATCTGCATGTATATTCTAGAAGTACATATCTTCAAATTTTCATAAAAAAGTATTTGACGATAGGACTTTGTTCATGTTATACGTCGTCTCGACACATTTTTTTGATCACGCGAAGAATCCATGTCGCGAGAATTATGTTAGCCAGTGTAACACTACATAAACCCGTGAACTAACCGTCGACCCGCTTGACCCGCACCCGTGGGTTTCTGAGGACCCGTGGATCGGTGTCCCAACGGATCCAGGTCAAGACGGGTCCGGGTCGAGGATTTTTCGTCACGGGTGACCCGCCAACGGGTCCGGTTCAACCCACGGGTGGACTCGTGGTGAGCCCTAAAAAGAGCTTAATAAACCTACATCTCCAATGGAAGCAAAGAATCTTTTTGACATGGATGCACATGGTGACATTGTTCAGTATACAAGGGATCAAGCACAAAGGCTCAATGAGTCTGTTGCCTCCCAGTTTACAGAAGAGAAGATACTAGCCTTAGCAGAGAGAGCATCAGGGCTTTTCATTTGGATCAGCACTGTCTTTCTTTTCCTCAAAGGGAAGCTTGACATACTTGATGTATTACAGCAAATTCTTTCCTCAGAGTCTGCTCAGAACCCAGAAGCAGAGTTGGACAAGCTCTATACCACTGTCTTAACCAGTCTTTCCCAGGGTGACCAGTACAATATTATTATAATCCAGTGGATCCTTGGCATCATTTTTGTCACAGCCAGGAACAAGCCACTCCCAGTGACTGCACTTGCAGAGTTTCTGTCCAACCTTCCCAATAGGAAACCCATTACTCTTGAAGTCCTGTCCAAAACCATTAATCACTTGCTCTCAGTCTTGTATAAAGACTCAGCATCTGGTGGCTCTATCCGTGTCTGTCATCCATCTTTCCTTGATTTTATAGGTGATAAAGACCGCTCATGCCAGTTCTGGATGGATCCAAAGGATGTAGACTCTGTCATGGCTACAAGATGCCTAGAGATTATGAAGTCTGAGTTGAAATTCAACATATGTAATCTGGAGTCATCCTATGTCAAGAACACAGATGTTACTGACTTGCAGGACAAAGTTTCTAAGCACATTCCACAGTCACTTCAGTACAGTTGTTTATTCTGGATAAATCATTGTTCCAGGTCAAACCTAGACTTGAAGGACAAAGCAGTATGCTCATTAGTCAAAGAAGTGCTGTGTGAGCCAAGGGCTTTATTTTGGCTTGAGGCTCTAAGCTTGTTGGGCCAGCTGAGCTCAAGCATAGACATGTTGATTCAGACTTCCAGTTGTTTTCAAGTATGTTTAAAATGTAATTTGATTGTTTAGTTCCTACTAAAAAAAATCACACAGTACTGCACAGAAATTACATCAGCTGCTCAGGACTGTTACAGATTTGTCTCTGCATTCTATGAGCCTATGGAAACCAGCACACCCCATATCTATGTCTCTTCCCTATCTTGGGCACCAACAGAGAGTTATATGGCAAAGCACTTTTACTCCTATTTTTCAAATCAGCCCCTAATTGCTTCAGGAAAGGCTGATCATTGGAAAAGCATTCTATGGACAGCAAGGGTGCAAGAAACAGTTTTACGTGTTGCCTACTCCCCTGATGGCAGACACATTGTCTCTAGCTTATGGAACAAAGCAATCTGCATCTGGGATGCCCAGACAGGGAAGGCTGTTGGAGAGCCACTCAGAGGTCATTCAGATGTGGTTTGGTCTCTTGCCTACTCCCCTGATGGAAGACACATTGTCTCTGGCTCAGGTGATGGAACCATCTGCATTTGGGATTCCCAGACTAGGAAGGCTGTTGGGGAGCTGCTCAAAGGTCATACAAGCTGTGTTTTTTCTGTTGCCTACTCCCCTGATGGCAAACACATTGTCTCTGGCTCTCAAGACAAAACCATCCGCATTTGGGATGCCCACACTGGGAAGGCTGTTGGAAAGCCACTCAGAGGTCATTCAGACCAGGTTCTGTCTGTTGCCTACTCCCCTGATGGCAGACAAATTGTTTCTGGCTCTCATGACAAAACCATCTTCATATGGGATGTCCAGATTGGGAAGGCTAAGCCACTCACAGGTCATTCAGACTATGTCACATCTGTTGCCTACTCCCCTGATGGCAGGCACATTGTATCTGGCTCCTATGACAAAACCATCTGCATCTGGGATGTGCACAATGGGAAGGCTGTTGGGGAGCCACTCACAGGGCATTCAGAAGGTGTCACATGTGTTGCCTACTCCCCTGATGGCAGATACATTGTCTCTCGTTCACATGATAAAACCATCTGCTTTTGGGATACACACACTTGGAAGGCTGTTGGAGAGCCACTCACAGGTCATGAAGATACAGTTTGGTCTGTTGCCTACTCCCCTGATGGCAGACACATTGTCTCTGGCTCTTCAGACAGAACCATCTGCATATGGGATGTGCTCACTGGGAAGACTGTTGGAAAGCCACTCACAGGTCAACCTGACTTTGTTTGCTCTGTTGCCTACTCCCCTGATGGTAGACACATTGTCTCTGGCTCAGTTGATAAAACAATTTGCATATGGGATGCCCACACTGGGAATGCTGTTGGAGAGCCACTTTTAGGTCATTCAGACAGGGTTTGGTCTCTTGCCTACTCCCCTGATGGCAGATACATTGTCTCTGGGTCTGCTGATAAAACCATCTGCATTTGGGATGCCCATACTGGGAAGGCTGTTGGAAAGCCACTCAGAGGTCATTCAGACATGGTTTGGTCTGTTGCCTATTCCTCTGATGGCAGACACATTGTCTCTGGCTCATGGGACAATACCATCCGCATCTGGAATGCCCGGACAGGGAATGCTGTTGGAGAGCCACTCAGAGGTCATTCAGATGTGGTTTGGTCTCTTGCCTACTCCCCTGATGGAAGACACATTGTCTCTGGGTCTGCTGATAAAACCATCTGCATTTGGGATGCCCACACTGGGAAGGCTGTTGGAAAGCCACTCAGAGGTCATTCAGACAGAGTTTTTTCTGTTGCCTACTCCCCTGATGGCAGACACATTGTCTCTGGCTCTGAAGACAAAACCATCTGCATCTGGGATGTCCAGACAGGGAAGGCTGTTGGAGAGCCACTCAGAGGTCATTCACGTGGGGTTTTTTCTGTTGCCTACTCCCCTGATGGCAGGCACATTGTCTCTGGCTCAGGTGATCAAACCATCTGCATCTGGGATGCACACACTGGGAAGGCTATTGGAGAACCATTCACAGGTCATTCAGATGATGTCACATGTCTTGCCTACTCTCCTGATGGCAGGCACATTGTTTCTGGTTCATATGATGAAACCATCTGCATCTGGGACACAGATATTGATTCAATAGACTTCAAATCATACCTCAGACTTCCTTCAAGGATTTCTGATGATGGATGGTGGAAGAATTCTGCCGGTGAACTGTTGCTCTGGGTGCCTCATGAGTATAGAGAGGCAATTTGTTATAGGTGTGAGATGTGTATCTCGACTCATCTGCCAAGGTATCAAGCAAGGCTAGACTGGCGAAAGCTTGATCAGTTGGGAGGTACATCTTGGTCAGATATCTACAAAGGCAAACAATGATTCAAAGGTGTGTTACTTGCCATAAGGATTGTATGGACACTAACCTTTTCATTGATAATAGTTTGAAGTATGATTCCTGGGTGACTTGTGTGCGGTCCTTTAGCATGATGATTTGTGCCTGTTTGTAATTGATGTTAGTTGGATGTAAAGAATAAAGGAAACTTCGTATATTTTGCTAACTGAATATGATTCGATAACTGAAGCTAAGAAATACAGACAACGTAACAAGGTGAGACGGCAGTAAGATGAGTAGGTATTGCATGTAAGACAATTGGTGCTCGAGACAAAGACAATTAGCGGAGCTCATGTCCGCGCACAAAGTTCTCGGACGAGTTGTATGATTCGAAAAAAGCAGAAAATTTGGAAGGAAAAGAAAAGATAGTAAACCAGAAGCAAGTGCGATACGAAGTTGGAGTAGACAGTAGAAATTACCGCCGAGGCCGTGCGATATACAGTTCAAAGATGATACGACGAAGCCATATTCATGAGCAGGTCTAGACTTGATAGCTGTTTCGGTATTCAACTCCATGAAATGCGGGGGACGCGGACGCACGTCGAATCCAAGGTCTTGATACAAAAGTCTGGAATGCCAGCCTACGTGGAGCGAGAAGCATCATTTGCTATATCCTCTACGTTCTAAGCACATTGCAACGCCGATGTGCACACCGAAGCTAAGCGGAAGCAAGATCCACGGAAGCGCTTCTTGACGAAGCTTTGTTTAGCAGGATTGGATTATGCACCGAAACCAGGAAACCCGGAAGGAGCGAGAAGGCGAACAGACAGTACGAGCAGTAGAAGCGAAGACAAAATAGAAGGCAAGTGAGGAAGGGCGCTGATGGATGGGTGAGAAGAAGGAAAGAGCGTTTGGAAGCGCAGCGTTAGCGAAGGGATACAGTGTCATCAACCCCCGCACCAGAGTCGGCCGTGTTGCGGAGGTTTGTTCAGACAGAGGCACCCCGCAGGCGTCAATGCTGCGCATGCTATGTTATGCGATGCTGACTCCTGGGCCAGTATCGCACATGTCGAAATCGGTGACAGTCAAGTCAGGGAAACGATTTACTGGGTCTGCTGCTATCGATGGAGCCGAATACGCCACCGACAACGGCGGCGTCGGAGGACGTGCGGTTGACGACTAGGTAAGCGCGACGCTGCGGAGCTCCGTGCTGGAACCCGGAGCTCAATCCAAACGTTTGTCAGCTTAATGGCATCATCTGCGGAGTGCATGCAGTGGAACACGGCGGAGATCGAGTGGAGGATGTCCGGGGCCGAGAAAGGAGGGCAGCGTGATGTTATCTTCTCTTCCACCGCCAGCCACGCGCACATGGGACAGGGCCTCGAAGTCCGCGCGAAAAGGGTCGTGGGCAGCGTAAAGCAAAAGGGTGCAGACTAGCAGGAGCGCGGCTCATGAAAATAATCTCTCCGTCTATCGTAGTTGAGTGATCAGAAACAAATTTCGAGATGGCTTATAGCGAAGGCAGGACTAGCATCGATTTTGGAACGAGAGGCCTACGGTCAACGTGTGAGCGTGAGTGGACTGCGGAAGCCGTGAAGCGGTGAACGCTGGAGGACACCTCGGAGAGCGGAAAGACGGCGGATATTCCCCCTGCGGTCGGTACTTTGAACGCGCCAGGTGGTCGGAACGAGGGCGCGCGGGCGCCCGTATGCGCGATGACGACGTTCATGCATGCCGCGTCGGCCTATTTGACACACAGAGGGGAAGCCAACAGCGAGCCGGACTCCGTGGAAATGAGAATGCGCTCCCGCCCCGCGTCCACAGCACTTTTGCGCCTTATCGCTCTGCACTCGAGGTCGGGGGAGCTCGGCCGCCCGCCGTAGCCCGCACTGTAAGCAAAAAACGAAGACGCAGTCCCGAGTTTGCCTGTGGAGAACAGCGCCATCCGCCACGCACGCTGCCCGCCTCGTTTTTCGTTTCGCACTTCTCTTTATTCGCCGGTTCTCCGCGCGCCACCTCTGCATCCGTTTCATCGTACCCCAAAGCAAAGCCGTGCGCGAGGACCGGACGCGATCGCCGGTCACACGCGCGGTACGGGGCCTCGAAGCCCGCACGGAGTAGGAAAGCTTGGGCCGT
Organism: Phellopilus nigrolimitatus; assembly: GCA_021029095.1. Taxonomy (NCBI): domain Eukaryota; kingdom Fungi; phylum Basidiomycota; class Agaricomycetes; order Hymenochaetales; family Hymenochaetaceae; genus Phellopilus; species Phellopilus nigrolimitatus. The sequence continues at coordinate 46,085 of JAJOHG010000130.1, forward strand.
TGGGCGAATGTGTCGCCTAGGGCCGAAGCCGGGAGCGAGGGCGCGGCGGGGGGCAGATCGAGGTGTCGGTGCGCGTGTGCGTCTACGGGCGCGGACGTCAGGGACGATGTTGATATGGATACGCTGTTCGCGCCGTTGAGAGAGTAAAGTACGTAGTTTGTGGGCGAACAATGCTGCGGCTGCGTTGACCGAAGCAAGGATGCCGCCTCCGCGGAAACCTGGACAGGCGCGTTGGTGGCACGTAGGACTTGAGTCCGTCTTTGAAAGGTACCGTCGAGGCTGATTGGATTTGGAACTGGTATCGAGGTGAGCCATGAGCATGCATAATCGGCAAGAGCGAGCGTTGAGAGAAGCCACGGCCGTCGTGGTTGAGTGACGCGAGTTCAATTCAAGCTGTGCGCGAGCGCGTGCAGGCCAAATCTCCTTCGAGCGGTTCTCCGCAAGCTCGCCTCGTTTTGTCTGCGAACCAGCCCTAGAATACGCAGTACAGGCGGCTCGGCATGACCGTCCTGGCTTACACGCCCGAGCTCATTGCACGCTCGACACCATCTTCGAGGATACATCTACGGCATTTGAAGAAAGCGAGGCCTTTTTATTAGGTTACCCATGATAAACCCAGATGATTATACCCAAAAAAAAACTAGATGAATAGCAGAAAGCGCAAGCTGCGTGTGTTCGTCGAGAGGTGACTGGGTCAAATTGGAATAGGAATTGGCGAGGGATGGGAATCCATGGGATGGACAAATGGCCGGGCGATGACGTTATCCTCGATGCGAACGATGACTCAGCCTTTAACTTTTGTGTCCTGCCTTTGCACGACCGGCCGTCTTCTGTATCCTAGAAGTCTCCTTGAAGTTTCTTTCGACCGAGTCAAGAGACTCCTGAAATATCAAGCTTAATATAAGCAACTGTTGCTAAAAATCTCAAGCACCTCGCGTCTCTCGCGCTCGCCTTGTCTGCGGACCACACTATACCCGTTGACCTTAAGACTACCAAGTTGCTTGTCGCGCTTCTGCTCAAGCATCCGGGCGTGTCCAATGGCCACTACAAGGCGCGGATTTCTACGCTTGCAAGACAAACCAGAGGAATGTCGGTTTTTTGCGGAGAAAATCTAGACTTCGGGCGTCGATTTCGACTTGGATCGCGCTGGTATGTCCATCTATCGTCTCGCGGAGAACCCAGACATGGTCGCTGACTACTTTAGCTGCGCGAGTGCCGGAGGACCACGGGCGCACGAGCTTTTCATCAGCTTCGATCGATCCTGCCAATACGAGGGTGGAGAGTTGAGATAAACAAATCGAAAATTGAAACCACATGGCTTGCATAGCTAGGGAGTCGAATATCCTCCCAAAAGAACTCAGACGGTGGACCAGACGACAATGCTTTAGTCTAAGAAGGGCGAAGAAATAGGCTTCAATCGTACACTCTCTACTGCTTTCTCTGCTCGCGAAGACCTGCAACACCGTCTGCAGATTACTGCAGCTGCGCGTGCGAGCATTGCATTTGCCGTGTTTATTATAGCGGACAGCAGCGCTGGTCACCGGATCGGGGCGGGGTGATGTTCTTCTCGTTCACACACCAATATTTCCGAATCCTCCCCTCCTCCGCCATGTCTGCAGCTCGAAAGATAACTCCCGTCCGTGCTCTTTCTGATCGAGCTGCGGGAGCGAGTCGAACGACCCGAACGTGGACGTCACGAGCTCGAGCAACTCTGTCGAGACTTGGCCAGTGGACAACGACGATGCGCCACTCAGCGAACACGGGAAACGGAAATACGTCGTCGTGTGCACGCATTGCCATTCCGACCATATTTCCGTGCGTTCGTGTCCGTTCCTCGCCTAAATCCGATTTCGATCTGACGTAGCGTCCAGTCGCCCTCGAGCAGTTCTCTCCCGACTTGCCCATCCTCGCCTTTTTCCACTCTCCGTCTTTTCTTTCCCCGCGAACCTGCTTCAAAACAGTTAGACTCAGACTGAACCGGCCATCTCTCTGCGCATAATAAACAAGCCTCACACCATCCACCTCGCTGCGCCTCTTCGGCACTTCTTGGCCATGAGCACGTCCAAAACGAGCGCGTGCCCCGCAAGGAACACGACAGTAAGTCGATTGCGACTCTCCGATTCCAACTAAGCGAAACTGCGACAGCGTTGACAGAAGCATCGATGACACCGTCCCGGAGGTCCAGACAGGCGCACAGGTTGCGGGGTAGGACTTGAGTCCGTCGAGCGAGTGGTGAACGTGTAGGTCAGGTCGCCCTCGGGCATCCCGCCGTCCGCGCCTCCTCGCACTCTGGCTCTTTCATCTCGCCCGCAGTGCTGGCGACTCGGCATCGCTGTCCTGAGTTATGCGCCCGAGCTCGTTGCAGGCGAGACGCTCGCCAGACGTCCCAGATAGTGACGTCATCTCCCGAGATGAACGATGACCCAGCTGATGATCTACACTAACGATGACTATAGCAATATCCTCTTTTTGAACGACAAACGGGTTCAACGCGTTGTCGTCTCGCCAGACATGTTTCCTCTCCGAGACAAGCCTCAGAGCGTATTTCGACAATTTTGCCGCGCTTAACTACTGTCTACGTTGCTCGCGTGATTTCACGGACCCCGCTCGGCTGCAGCAGCACCGCCGGATGGCCGCCGTGCACCGCGGCGAGTACCTCGACGAAGATGCCGTGTATGAGTCTGACGACTCCGTGTCGATGCTCTACTGCCCCCCGCATTCTCTGAAGACGAAAAGGATGACAGTCAACGCGACTCCGCAAACAGCGACGACAGTGACAATGACAGCGAAGACGGGTATGAGGATGAGGATGAGGACGAGGAAGAATTCGGAATTCGGAATTTCATTTTCCAGCGAGTCACGAGCCATGCCTGATCCTAATTGGCATTGGTCCAACACTGCAGACAGCGGAGCCTGGTCTAGGACCTTGAATGACTGGGAGTATACAAATCCATCACTCTATACTACGCATGTCTAGCTCTTACAATAGTTGGTATGGTCTACGTGCTCAATAAATGCTCTGCTGTAGTTTGGGCCTGGTATTCTAGTCAGCTGTAGGAGGGACTGATGTCATGCACCGTCGTCGGGTCGCATTGATGTATTTGTAACGCTGAGCTTTCTCATTGCATGCGTGTCATTGGCAGATAGACCTTCGCTCTGCATCAATCTGAACTATTTTGGGAAAACTCAGATACATAAAAAAATTAACCAGCCTATGGTTTTCATCTCAAGGCGCTGACGAGGGCACATAAAGCCTCCGGTTTAGTCTAGCAATTTCATTTCGAGTCTACAGGAAGTCATTTAATGACAAAACATACAAAGTCCTTCACGAGTCAAAGTGGACTTCAGAAGTTCACATATTGATGCATTGGTAGGGGCTGTAGGGCTTAGGATCCTCCGGAAAAGGTTCGGTCGATATTTTCCACTCCGGGTGCGGCATACCGACTGGCATATTCAGGATTGGAAAAAGACTTGGCGAAAGCATGAAGACTTTTTGCCCGGATGAATTATATATGAACTCGAGCATGCTTCTCGCGAGTTTTTCTTTGTCCATGGATCTGTACTCGTCGCAGAGAATGAGATTGACTTTCGTCAGGAAGAGCCCGAGGAAGAATTCGAGTGACTCGTTTATGTTTGCGGGTAATGCGGTAAACATACTTTCGCGGACTGCCCTGAATTCTTCGTCGCTTAATGGTTTTACGTTGAGCTTGAAAGCGCGCTCGACTACGAAATATCCTGGGAGTGTGGAGCATGGTTCAATAGACACGGGCATGGACGTCGCTCTTTGTAAGTTCCCATGGAAGTCCCAGTTTCCAGCCAGGATGAATCTAGACTCATGATTATCATCCCCCTTTACCAATATCCCCATCTTTCTCACGCCATTGGAGTCTCTCTTTGTGAAGACGACGAGGACGGAACTGGTTGCAGTTGAAATACTGAATATCATAATCAAAACTGTAAGCCCGAGCAAATCATCAGCGTCTATCAGAACTAATCACCTGTTTGACATTGTTATGAATCTTTGTGCGATGAGGATACATGTAAGTAGAAGCAGGTTTTTATAGCGTGCCGCCATAACATTGCATGCTGTTGCCTTTGCGCACGGAAAGCCTCTTTGGTCGGGAAGGCAACGTGTGCGCCAGTGGTAACTATTGCAAAGCTTCGGAGCGTCCATCCTGGAATGCACCGCGACCGTCGCGACAGCGTCGCTGCAAAGTTCTGGAAAACTCGCGGCCGGAGGATCCGGGAGGAATGCAGCTTCGTTACTGTAGTAGCTGCGCCGGCTCGATGACAAAAACGAAATATGTCCGCGCGTGGCGGGGGAAAAGGAGACGGCGGCCAGGCTAATTACGAGACCAAGCAGACGAACTGGTCAGCAAAGAGTCGCCTGACGTTAGCTATCTAGCACATTGAAACCTTCAGGATTCGGCGTCCGGACGCTCCAGCGGCCTTCCCGAACTGCATACTACTCCCAGTAATCCATATGGGCTTCGCAACGCCATTCTAGCATATGCAGCAAACATGTCTCGTACATCGCAACAAGCAGCAGTGCCGGCCGAAATGCACCACGCCTGCTTTTGGACGGGCGAAGACATACTCCAAAGAAACACGATTGTACATGCATAAGCGGGGTACCCATCGTTTCATACATTCATGTCGATATGCGACCGCCATTGATTTCTGCAACCGACAGAGACGATCGCGCACGCTGACGGGTCCATTCTGAAAGAGTCCGAGGCCCAACTTTGCCAGTGCAAGCGCATCAGATCTTGAGTTTTCAAGTCGAAGAGGTTCGAGAAGACACGTAGTCCTTGTGGAGCCCAGATAAGTTGCAGAACGCACGGACAGGCAGAGCTTTCAGTTTAGTAAAGAGACAAAAAAGGCGGAGCGCAGCTCACGTCCCAGCTTTCTAGCGGAATTGTAGGGTATTAGTTAGCTAAGCATTTTAAGCGAACAGAGGAGATCGTGCGTTTTTGCGCATCACATCGTCTCTCGCAAAGGCGTAAATGACCTGACGTACGTACCCACAGAAAATGAGGGCATGGAGGCGCCACAGCGGTAGAAGGATAGCACATGGGCCGGCGAGGATTCGCGGTGCGCGGCGTTCTCGCTGTTGCTGCTATAGATGGAGACAGATCGGCAGCGGCGGTGCCGGAGGACGTGCGGTTGACGACGTGACGCTGAGGAGCTCCCTGGAACCCGGAGTTCAATTCCAAACGTTCGTGTTTAGCTTCAGTTCCTTCTCGAGTGGAAGATGGTCGGGAGGAAACCCGAGAGAGGACGTGAGTGACGTCATCCTTTCTACTAACGCATTAACACGCACGCGAGCAGGGCCTCGAAGTCCCCATGAAGAACAGGGTGGGCATTGCGAAGCAGATGTAGCGCACGAAACAGTTCCTTCATGTATCGTAGATGAGCGATTAGATACAAATTTCGAGATAATTAACAGCAAAGGTAACAATAGCGAGAGGCCTGCGGTCAACGTGTGAGTGGACTGCGGAAGCCGGGAAGCCGTGAACGCTGGAGGGCACCTCGAAAAGCGGAAAGACGGCGAACATGCTCCCCACGGTCGGCACTGAGGACGAGCGAGGCGATCCGCACGAGGAAGTGCAGGCGGGCGTATGCGCGATGACAGCGTCCGTACACGTCATCGATTCGGCGCACAAAGACGAGGCCAACAGCGCACCGGACTCCATTGAAACGAGGATGCGCTCCCGTCCCGCCTTCATTGAGCTTCCACACCTTGTTGTTCTGCGCTCAAGGGCAGAGGGAGCTTCTCGGCCGACCGCCATCGCCCGTGCCGTAGCCAGAAATGAAAACACAGGATCGAGTTTGCTTTTCCTGCTTGCCGTTAACCCCTCAGCGCGTCGCCGCCGCCGTCGCCACCGCATCCTCGCGATCCGCTCTCCAAGTAGAGCCCGCGATGTTCAACGCAACTGCCAGCGATGCGCATTGGGCACGGAAGTTCGAGGTCCCCGCAAAGAGCGCAGTGGGTAACGTGAAGCAAAAAAAAGGGGGGGCAGGAGCGGGATGCACGAAAGCACGAGTTATGGGCGGGTGCGTCGCCCGTTGCCAAGGCCGGGAGCGTGGGCACGGCGGGGGGCGAGTCAAATTGTCGGTGCGCGTGCTTGTGCAACGGTGTGTGCGTGTAAGCAGGGAACGCGGACGTCAGCGACGGGGTCCACGGGGATGCGCTGCTCGCGCCGTCGCGAGACTGAATTAGCCAGTGGGCGATCGTGAGTGCGCATCCGCTCTCTGATGTGTTGAAAACAATATCTGTCTGTGCGCAATCTTGCTGGCGTACAAGGCTCGAGAACGGATCCATCGCGATTTGAGCAAATCAAAGCCGCGGTTGCGTCGATCGCGGCATTGAGGGTGGCCTCCATGGAGACAGGGCAGGATGCACGCAGAACTTGAGTTCATCTTCAGAATTGAAAGGGATCGTCGAGGATGACGGAATTTAGGATCAGTTATTTATTGGGCTGAGCATGTCTGATAGAAACATGTAAATATTTTGAGGTAGAGGCAGCAGGAGCAAGCGTTAATAGAAACCATGGTCGTCATCGAGTGCCTCGAGTCCGAGTCCGAGCCGAGCGTGTGCGGTCAGGTCAACGTGCCTTTCGTCTCGGTGATCACGCTCAGCTCGTGCTTCCTGCGACTCATCTGGGCTCCGCGTCCGCGAGGACTGCGTGTCTTCTCGCATCTCTGCCTGCTTAAAGGCCCAATCCGACGCATTTGCACATGCAAACTTCGGCCTCGGACTCTTTCAAAATAGACCGTCAGCGCGCGCGATCGTTCCTGTCGGCTGCAGAAATCATGGCGTTCGCATGTCGACGAGGATGACGAAGGACCTGAATCAGTGACTCCCATCTATCTGATCCAGCAAAAGCGATGAGCCCACCACCGTAACCTTTTGCGGAAGGTCGCCGCGTCCAAGAATGCAGTGTGCCGACGCCAGGTCGGACAGTTCCCCGGGCTCCGTTGATTCCTGGAGCGCCTCTTGCAAAATCTCCATCTCTATCCTTCCAGTCTCGTCTGTGAGTTCGCCGTGGGCGTCGACGCTCCGTGGCATGCGATGGCGGGTGTGGTGGCGATACTTAAGTCGGCATGTCGAAGTCGGTGGAGGCCGAGTCGGTGCAGGATTCGTGGTACATGCCGCTTTCACTGCTGTTGCTTTGGGCAGACAGATGCCATCGACGGCAGGGGTGCGACTGGTGACTGGGCAGTTGCCATCGGCGCGACGCTCGTAGTTTTGTCAGTGTCAGTCCCGACACTGCGATGCGGAGTTCGATTCCATTGTGATGAGCGACCCCAGCGCAGTAGTCGCGACTATGAGGGGCTCCCTACGCGCGGACGGCGAGGCGGGCGTGGAGGCCGTGGAAGAGGTGGCCCGCACAGAGATGACTGGGACGACCGGCGCCGCGGCGGCAGCGACTGGGACCGTGACGAGGATCGCAGTCGCAGATACCGAGACGATTATGAGGGAGAAGGGAGAGGTCGTGGACGCGGCCGTGGTGGAGGTTACAATGGCGACCGTTTCGACGACAGAGGTGCGTATGGCGGTGCTCCGCCCCCGCCGCATAATAGCTATGGAGGTCCTGGGCCATCTGGCCCTCCGCCGCAGCAGCCGAGATTTGGGCGTGGTAACCATAGCAATGTCGAGTCCAACCCGGGCTGGAGAGCGGGTTCAGAAGCGTCCGAGGGTTAGTTCGAAGGCCTTCACCTGGGGACTGAGGAAAGGAGAAGCGGACAGAATGCCAAGGGAGGCAAGCTTAGGCAGAAGAAGGCGATAATTCTTGTCTCAGACGTGCAAGTTACTTCGCAAGGTGGTCTCCAACAAAATCTTCTGGCTAGAACGCCTCCGTGCGCTGGAACATGAGTATGCACCCGATCCGCCATGTGTTCGTTAGTGATCTCGCCTGGCAAGAACGGCGCACCCTAGTTGTGCGCGCGCTTCGGCGCCAGCGCTGTGTGCAGCCTGCGAATGGGCTGCCGCGAACGCTGTCGCGGGTTGCTCAGGTGCTTCAAGGCGCGCTAGACAAAAGGCACCTGCCGTCACTATAAGAATTATTGCTCGACTCGACTGACTGACTCATACGTACGTAGACACCCACCCCACGAGCGTCGCCTAGGGGAGAACGCTGTCTGCACATTGTCATCTGTTTTGGCTTTGATCACCGTAGACAGAAAGTGCGAACGTATACCAGAATATTCATACACTGAGGCGCGACGGTCGCGAATAGGCAAAAACACACAAAGCAAAAATAAAATAAAACAATCCGGCGCCGGCGTCTAATCCAAAAATAGGACAATCATGCTCACCGGCCATCGATAGCGCACGACTTACTCCTGACCACCATCGTCTCGCTCTCAAGTCAACCAAGCCTAACAGTTCCTCGCTCTTCTTTACAGTTTATCATGTCTGAGACACCACAGGAAAACCCGAATTCCGATCAACGCCGGTGAGCCAGGAAAACCCTTTTTAATAAATATCTTAATCACTGAATTTGTCTTGCCATTTGCACGTAGTTACCTACATTTGAAAGGTGACGTGTGCTCCTCGACACGAGCTATTTTATTGACTATTATATACAGAAATCAATGTGGTCTTCAACAACCGTCGCCCGAACTTGAAAATGTCCGTCAAAATCGAGGTCGCGGGCGAGAAGACCTACCAGTCGCCCGTCTTCGGAAGGAAGAAAGACATCGAATGGAAGTGTGATCGGTGAGCTTTATCTACTCTTACATGCGTTCCCCTCGAAAGCTGACTGTGATGCTTAGTTTCGTCGTCTCTTCTGCTTCCGTCAACGTGACTATCCGGAAGTCATGTCTCCCTACGATGAAAATCACGAAGAAATATTCATCATTTGACGTCCAATTCGGAGCAGACAACATAGGCGAAAACAAAACCGTCGCGCTGCTGGAAGGTAAATATGTTGCTACAATAGTATCGCGACATTGAACTTACGCTACCCGTCAGATCCCCGATTCACTGTCGATTTGGTCTTTGGTGCTTCGCGGGCTGTACGTTTCGTGGTGTATTGGTTTTTAATTGCAAGTTTCTGATCAGGACAAAGCTCCAAGATGTTGCTCGCCTCCTGAGTAAGGAAGCAACGACTGCTCTCGCATCCAAGGTAGTCCTGTTGGACAACATCGATAAGATTCTCAACTTCTCAGAAAAAATCATGCAGTTTGCAGAAGTTGTTGCAGAGGTGGTTTTTCCAAGTTTTTTTATTTAAATTCGCGTTGCTCTTAATTGACATCAATTCTAGTTACACCCAATAGCAGGATTGGTGGTTGGAGCCCTTCAGGTCGCTCTCGAGGTAAAATGGTTTCATCTATGTAACTTTGTTTCTCTCATTTTCATTGACTATATAAACAGAATTGCCAGAAGATCAGCAAGTGTCACGATGAGGTTGTTACTCTCATGAAGGAGATGGTCTCTCTGGTCTGTCTGCCTGAACTTGTCAGGGACAGAATAAAGGAGCCTGCCACCAAGGAAGCCATGGATAACTTTCTAGTTCTAGTCAAAGACGCAGCTGATGCTCTAACTGAATATGCCTCTCTGTCTGGTACCAGTGAGAGTACATACTTACTCCCTTTGTGGAAAATACTAACAAATGATAGGCTTTTATGCAAGGAATTGGTTTAAGCCCAAGCAGGCTACTTTTGCTGATCTGAGGCAGAGATTTACTGCTGTGAAACAGAACATGGATCTGTATCTGGGAGCAAGCACTTATCTTGTTGTCCATGAGACTCAAGGAACTGTCCATGCTACTCATGAAGTTGTTCTCAGTACTCAGGGGGCTGTTCAAGATATTCATCAAACAACAGATAATACCTGTGAGTACTTCATGATCATTTGGTCTGACAGATACCTCTGACATGACCTGTAGATAACCTTCAGCTACTCAATGGGCTTCATCCAGTTCATAAAGCTTATTATGACCCAGATCATTCTTGTTTACAGGGAACAAGGACAGATGTTCTGCATGATATTTGTGACTGGGCCATTTCTCATCAGGAACCACAGACCAAGCTTTTCTGGCTATATGGCATTGCAGGTTCTGGGAAAAGTGCCATAGCTTCATCTGTTGCTTCTTCCCTTCAGAAGGGTTGCCTGGCAGGGTGCTTCTTCTTCAAAAGAGATATTCCAGAATGCAGAAGCCCACAGTACTTCATCTCCACCCTGGCTTATCATCTTGCTAGGGCATACAAACCCTTTGGGGATGTTGTATTGCAGGTCCTTCAGGATGACCCAGATATTGCAAACAAAGCAGTTAGACTGCAGTTTGAAACCCTGTTTTCAGGTCCACTTTCTAAATGCAGTCAGATCTATCCTCCAAAGCCACTTATCATAATTGTTGATGCTTTGGACGAATGCCAGGATGCTGGTAGTGTTTCTGCATATCTTGCACAGCTTGCAGGTCTTGTCTCCTGGCTCAAAATCTTTGTCACCAGCAGACCTCTCCCAGACATACACAGAGGATTTGATCCAGCTGCTTCTTTCATGAAAAAGTTTGACCTTTATTGTGCAAATGCACATAGTGATATTCTGCAGTATACAAAGGCACAGTTACTGCAGCTCATTGGAGATGATGATGCCAACTTTGTAAAAGGGATGGCATTGGCTTTGACAAAGAAAGCCTCAGGGCTTTTTATTTGGATCAGCACTGTCTTTCGTTTTATCAGTGTGAAGCTTAACAAGCATGCTGTCTTACAGCAGATTCTTTCCTCAGACCCAGCTCAGAACCCAGAAGCAGAGTTGGACAAGCTTTATACCACTGTTTTAGCCAGTCTTACCCAGGGTGACCAGGATAATATTGTTATAATCCAGTGGATCCTTGGTGTGATCTTTGCCACAGCTAGGAACAGACCACTTTCCTCTGCTGCACTTGCAGACTTCTTATCCAATCACTCCAATGAGCTCATTCCTGCCAATGTCTTGTCAACAGTCATAGACGCCTTGCAATCTGTCTTGTATAAAGACTCAGCATCTGGTGGTTCTATCCGTGTCTGTCATCCATCCTTTCTTGACTTTATAGGTAGTAAAGACCGTTCAGGCCAGTTCTGGATGGGTCCAAAGGATGTTGACTCTCTCATGGCTACAAGATGCCTACAAATTATGCAGTCTGATCTGAAATTCAACATATGCAATCTGGAGTCATCCCATATCATGAACACAGACATTACAGATCTCCAAGACAGGATTTCTACATACATCCCTCTGTCACTTCAGTACAGTTGTTTATACTGGATGAATCATCATTCCAGGTCAAACCTAGATTTGACAGACCAGACTGTATGGACATTAGTCAAAGAAGTGCTATGTGAGCCAAGGGCTTTATTTTGGCTTGAGACTCTAAGCTTGTTGGGCCAGCTGAACTCAAGCATAGACATATTGACACAGTCTTCCAGTTGTTTTCAAGTAAGCTTAACATATGACTTGATTCATTGTATCCTACTCACAAGTATCTTTTACAGCACTGCACAGAGATTGCATCAGCCAGTCAAGATCTTTACAGATTTGTCTCTGCATTTTATGAGCCAATGGAAGCCAGCACACCCCATATCTATATTTCTGCCATGTCTTGGGCACCAACAGAGAGTTATATAGCAAAGCACTTTTACTCATATTTTTCAAATCAACCTTTAGTTGTTTCTGGAAAGGCTGATCATTGGAAACATATTCTATGGACAGCAAAGGCACAAAGCTGGGTTTCATCTGTTGCCTACTCTCCTGATGGCAGGCATATTGTCTCTGGCTCATGGGACAAAAGCATCCACATCTGGGATTCCCAGACTGGGAAGGCCATAGGAGAGCCACTCACAGGTCATTCAAGCTGGGTTAGCTCTGTTGCCTATTCCCCTGATGGTAGACACATTGTCTCTGGCTCAGAAGATAAAACCATCTGCATATGGGATGCACACACTGGGAAGGCTGTCAGGGAGCCACTCACAGGCCACTCAGACAGAGTTCTGTGTGTCACCTACTCCCCTGATGGCAGGCACATTGTCTCTGGCTCATGGGACAAAAGCATCCACATCTGGGATGCCCAGACAGGGAAGGCTGTTGGAGAGCCACTCAGAGGTCATTCAGACTATGTCACATCCATTGCCTACTCCCCTGATGGTAGAAACATTGTCTCTGGTTCTCATGACAAAACCATTTGCATCTGGGATGCCCACACTGGAAAGGTTGTAAAAGAGCCACTCACAGGTCATTTACACTGGATTCTGTCTGTCGCCTACTCCCCTAATGGGAGGCACATTGTCTCAGGCTCATGGGACAAAACCATCTGTGTCTGGGATGCCCAGACTGGGAAGCCTGTTGGAGAGCCACTCACAGGCCATTCAGACTGGGTTTGCTCTGTCACCTATTCCCCTGATGGCAGACACATTGTCTCTGGCTCAAATGATAAAACAATTCGCATATGGGATGCTCACACTGGGAAGGCTGTAGGAGAGCCACTCACAGGTCATTCAGACTATGTTTTGTCTGCTGCCTATTCCCCTGATGGCAGATACATTGTCTCTGGCTCTAGTGACAAAACCATCTGCACCTGGGATGCCCACTCTAGGAAGGCTGTTGGAGAGCCACTCAAAGGCCATTCACATGATGTCAAATGTGTTGCCTACTCTCCTGATGGCAAATACATTGTCTCTGGATCTTCTGATAAAACCATCTGCATTTGGGATGCCCACACTGGAAAGTCTGCTAAAGAGCCAGTCATAAGTTGTTCAGACTGGATTCGCTCTGTTGCCTACTCCCCTGATGGCAGACACATTGTCTCTGGTTCAGATGATAAAACCATCTGCATATGGGATGCACACACTGGAAAGACCATTGGGGGGCCATTCACATGTCACTCGGCTAGGGTCTTGTCTGTTGCCTACTCCTCTGATGGCAGATACATTGTCTCTGGCTCTCATGACAGCACCATTTGCATCTGGGATGCCCACACTGGAAAGGTTGTTGGAGAGCCACTTAAAGACCATTCATATGTTGTTACTTCTGTTGCCTACTCTCCTGATGGGAGGCACATTGTCTCAGGCTCATGGGACAAAACCATCCGTGTCTGGGATGCCCAGACTGGGAAGCCTGTTGGGGAGCCACTCATAGGTCATTTGGACAATGTTTTGTCTGTTGTTTACTCCCCTGACGGCAGACACATTGTCTCTGGCTCTCGTGACAGCACCATTTGCATCTGGGATGCCCACACTGGGAAGGTCATAGGAGATCCACTCACAGGTCATTCAACCTGGGTCTGCTCTGTTGCCTATTCCCCTGATGGCAGACACATTGTCTCTGGCTCATTGGATAAAACCATTCGCATATGGGATACTCATTCTGGGAGGGCTGTAGGAGAGCCACTCCGTGGTCATTATGAGTCTGTCAATTCTGTTGCATACTCCCCTGATGGCAGACACATTGTCTCTGGTTCAGATGATGGAACAATCTGCATCTGGGACACAGATTTTGATTCAGAAGACTTCAAATCAAACCTCAGACATCCTTCAAGGATTCCAGATGATGGTTGGTGGAAGAATTCTGCAGGTGAACAGTTGCTCTGGGTGCCTCATGAGTTTAGGAGGATGATTCATTATAGGTGTGAGATGTGTATTTCAACTGAACTGCCAAGGTATCCACCAAGGCTAGACTGGAAAAAGTTTGATCAGTGGGGAGGTACATCTTGGGTAGATATCCATATAGGCAAACAATGATTTGAAGGTGAGTTACTCACTATAAGGATACCTATTGGCTCACTGACCTTTTCATTTTTAATAGTTTATAGTATGATTCCTGGGTGACTTGTATGTGGACCTCAAACATGAGGATCTGAGGCTGTCTGCATTTGATTATAACAGAATGTCAAAAGAATATAGAATGTTTTTTATATGCTCTTAACTAAATACCCTTAGAAGCTGAAGACGAGAAATACAGTCAGAGTAACAGGAAGAGACAGGAGCGAGCTGAAAAGATATTGTGTGTAAGACAGTTGGCACTCAACATAAAATCAATCAGCAGAGCAGAGGGGTGCTTATGGGATGAATATCCATGTACAAATTTCTCGGACGAGTTGTGTTATTCTAAGCGAAGCAGAAGATTTCGGAAGGAAAATAAGAAGTTAGTAAGCTAAAAAAGCGTGTAGACAGTAGAATAGGAGCACATGAGTTTTCTGGATAATATAAAAGGAGGGCAGTAACGAAATACGAAACAGAAGTATTAGCGGAACCGAGCAATGATACCTGGACTCTGGTCTACGCACTGATATGAGCCATGATAGCTGTTTCTGTACGCGGGAGCACGTCAAATTCAAGGTTTTAATACAGGAGTCTGGTATGTCAGCCTGCGTGGAGCAACAAACACCGTCCGGGACATCCCGTTCCGTTGCGACGCCAGTGTGCAAACCGGAGGTAAGTGGGAGCAGGATCCACAAGTGCATTGTCCGTCTGAACCAGGAGACCCGGAAGGAGCGAGAAGGCGAACAGACAGCGCAAGCAGCAGATTCGAAGCAAAATAGCAAGCATGTGAGGAAGTGGATTGATGGACGGGTGCAAAGTGGGAAAGGGGTGTTCGGAAGCGAAGCGTCGGTGGAGGGTTGTCATCAACCCACATCAGAGCCGGCCGTGACGCGGAGGCTTGTTCAAACAGAGACCGCTAGCGCGGGCTCCGTGCTGAAACCCGGAACGCGGCTCCAGAGAGCGAGAGGTAGCGCGCACACGGGAGCTCCGATGGTAGGCTGTGTGGCGGCCGCGCTTTAGCGTGTCGGTTGGGCACGCAGTGGCATGGCCTTTTGACGACGTAGGCAGTGGTGAACCGAACGACAAGGTCGCTTTTGGGCTGGAACGGCATCGATTTCCACTCGTATACGGTGTACGGTGTTGCCTACATAAAGCATGCGCTCACCCGCGTCGCACCGTACGAGCTCGTCGGGGCATGCGGCCGGACGCGCGCAGGGCGCACGAGGAGGCGCGGATGAGCTCGTCGGGGCGAAATGCTCGAGGGCGACTGGGTACTGCGTCGGCCCAAAATCGAATCGCGCGAAGAAAGGACATGGACGCACCTCTGTAATCACAACGGCTATGTGTGCACACACAGCGACGTATTTCCGTTTCCGTTTTTTTTTTTTTTCGCGCTCGTTAAGCAGCGTGTCGTCGTTATCCCTCCACAGACAACGTCCCGACGAGCTCGCGCAAGCTTGTTGCGTCCACGGCCGGGTTGTCCGATGCGCCCCTGAAGCCCACGTCCGAGTCGGTAGAGGATTCGCGGTGCGCACCGCTCTTGCTGCCGCCGCTGCTGTCGTCGGTAGAAACACGGGACTCGGTTCGATACGTGTCCGTTGTAGCGGGGGGAATCGGGCCGGAAGGAGAGGACACAGTGTCAATGTCATCATCCTTCCTTCTACCGCTCCACCCGACGCTAGACTGTTCGAACGTGAATAGGGTCCGGAGGAATAGGCGCAAGTTTTTCTTTGGAGCTCTCGGAGTTCGGGATGTCATGCGCGAGACGGTGGAGAAGTAAATTCAGCGATTCATAATGCTCGATGAGATCTGATAAAGTACCGCGTTGCCAGTAGTGCGTCGAAAAATGCTTTTGCTTGCAGTGATTCAAACGGGGGAAGGAAAGGGTCTGCTTATGTGGAGTAGACTCAACAGGGCAATGCCCGCTCGTCCGCTCGAGCACCGAATCGTAAAGCTTGTAGAAGCTATCCTCGATGCTGCGAATTGCCATTTTGTAGGAAACGCGGAATATCACGCATTCGAGCAGACGGCCGCCCCTCTGATAGACATTTACTGAGGATGCTGCCTGGACCGGCGATGTCGGACATGGTCGCATCCAAGGACAGCGCACTCGGGTGGAGCTGAAGACGGTCTGGTTGCTGCTCGAGAGGGAAAGGGACTATATTTGCGTCGTCTCCAGGACCGTCGTGCTGAGAACAAGCCACCGCGAAAGCCTGATAGGGGGCGTGAATCGGTGCTTAAGGATGCGCCGGAATATTCCTACGTCATTGGTGCATCGTTTGATTCATAAGCGCCGAGTAGAAGGCCGCGTCAGATGAGATGGGACGTACGTGCGATATTGACCTGTCATCGTTTGCGGATGCGGACGAAAGCCATTGAAAGGGGCGGCGACGAAAATACAGAGGATTCCTATGAGGTGGTCATATGGTGCGCGCAGTCGGCGACGTGTGCACGAAGGCGACACGAGGTGCGATGTTTGCGTGACATTTCGCGTGGACCGTATTGTGCCTTCTTAGGATTCTCAAACTCTGATGCACACGTACTTAGCGGCCTGCCATAGAAACACTGCTCGTAGAAGTCTTCGAGGCGACTTACGTTAGATTTACCACAAGCTACTACAAGGTGTCCCATACGGCACGTCATGGAAAATGAATGGTTCTGTGAGAAGCAATTTAGCGAAAGGTTTTCGGTGCAGATTTAATCAAGTTCGAGAACGACCCTTTGAGATGACGGCTCGTATCGATCAAGATCTAACAATAGCGGTTGAGGGAATAGAAATCGCAGAGGCGGCTCGCCCTCGTGGGTTGTGAATCGCGAATCGAGACGTCAAAGTGGTGGCTTCTCAGATTCTTGCCGTCTACGGACTGCGCCACCAGCGATGTCGAAGCAGCGCCGGGGCGATCTGCGCTGTCTAACGGCGACGGCTAAACGGAAGTGCGAACGCAAAAATGTAAATCATCTCGATCTCGGAGCGGCGGCCTTAAACGAAAAGTGAAACGGACCTGCTTTCGAATTGAGTTGAGGCGAGACGTCCGGATGGTATCATCATCATGCTATGCTATGCAAACCGCCGGATTAGGGATGCAAAGAACGTCTAAAGAGGGATGCTGCCGCTGCCGTTGTCGATAGGGGCAAGCGAGTCGGACTTTAGCCGATAAGATCGCCACTGGTGCATTCCAGAGAATAAAGAGTAACGATAACTTTCAAGCAAAGAGAACATGGATTTGAAGAGAAAAAAGAATGAATAAATAAATAAAAAGAAACAAGAGAGGTTGTTGTGTTGTGTTGTCGGCAAGGACTCGGCAAGAGTCAATATTTGTTCTCCGCTGTGATGGCCCACATCGGTATTTCGCGTAGCGGGTTCCTCTTCAGTTTTGCTTCCGCCACACGAACACACGCCAAAATGTAAATCTATCCCTTTCTTTATCTCGCTGATCCTTCTGACCCTCCGAAAACCCACAGGCCGCCTCTCTCCGCGGCATCGCCCTCGTCGTCGTCGACGCACCCGCCCCCGGCGCCCCTGTCGTCCAAACACCGCCCCGGTCGAGCGAGCGAGCCCGAGAAGCCGCGCAGATCTCGCCCATCAGCAGCAGCGCCCGCTCCCGCAGCACCTTCCAGGACGTCGAAGCCCCACGCAGCACGCACTCTAACAGCGGCGGCGGCCACAGCCACACCCGGCGCGGAGCCACGCAAGAGCTCGCGCCTCCTCGCCAAGCGCAAGCACGTCGATGGCCCCGATCTCGATCCCAATGTCGAATCTGTCGCTGACAACGTCGCTGGCGCGGCGATAAGCGTCGACGGAGGCGCCGTCGTCCCGTCGAACCCGGCGGCGCCCCGCAAACGCCGGAAGACACTCCCTGTTGTCGGACACAAGCTTGTCGACGACGACGACATCGTTGGGTCCCGGCGTCTGTCTCTACCTGAGCCCCTACCCCAGACCCAGTCGCGGCACAGCGCGCGCCTCGAAAACAAGCGCAAGCGGCCCAGCAACAGCGATGACCTTGTCTTCGAAGGTGAAGATGTTGATGACGGCGACGATGACGAGTTGTCGAGCAGGAACGGCCGTCCGCGGGCCTTATCGAGAGGTGCGAAAACAATAAGAAAAATTTCCTGCCGTCTGATCGGTGTTTACTAACCTTCGATGTACAGGCCCTCTGCTTGCGCGCAACTCTCCGCAAGCGCAGTCCCCCTCGCCCTCGCCGCGCACCCATGCGAAGAAACGGGCCAAGGTCCCCGTCGCCAAGGCCGGGAAGGCCGCCCCCAAGGCTGAGGACGAGCCCAAGTCCCCGCGCGTCTCCGTCGAGGCCGACAGCGACGCCTCGGACGAGACGCTCGTCGACCCCGTGTCCGCCTCCAAAGACCCGCTGAAAGCCAGCGATGACTCCGAGATCGAGATAAGCCCGCCGCTGAGCCCCGTCTCGGCCCTCAGCGAGCTGTCGGAGTCCACAGACGAGCGCGATGTCGCGATCGACGACGCTATCGTCGTCGACGCCGCTGTTGAGAAGCCCAAGACGCGGAGCGCACCGCTGTTCCCCGCATACGCGACCCTCGCACGGTGCTCAGTCACGCCCATCGTCGTCGTCGACCCGCCCTCCCCTCTTTCCTCCGCATCCCCGCCTTCATCGGCGCTGCGCCCCCGCGCGCGCAGGCGCGAGATGCGGCACATCTACGCGTACCCGCCTCCCTACGCCTACGGCATCGACATCGAGGCGCTCGTCGCATGCACACTGCCCCATCCTCCCCCGCAGCACACGCACCTGCACCCGCGCCTCGCGCCCGCGCTGCTCGGGCTGCTCGGGCTGGGCCTCGGCCTGCGCGTGCACCAGCGCCAGGCGCTCTACGCGCAGCTCTCGCCGCGCACGCTGGCCCCCGCGCGCGTCCCCGCGCTCATCGCGCTGCTCGCGCGCGACCTCGGGCTCAGGATCCGCGCGCGCCAGCGGCTCCTGCTGCAGCTCCCCGGCGCGGCGCGCACGCGCCGCATGAGCGCGGGCGTTGCGATCACGCTGGAGCGCCTGATGGGCTTGGGCCTCGCGAAGCGGATTGGGAAGAGGCAGCGCAGGAGCGAGAAGGGCCGATGGAAGAAGAGGGGGAAGAGGGTGGCGAGGCGGTGGGTGACGGGGAAGGCCCGGGAGCGGGGGGAAGCGCTGGCGGAGCCTGAGTCCCAGTCCGAGTCCGGATCCCAATCCCAATCCCAGTCCCAATCGCAATCACAGTCGACAGCCGAGACGGCGATCGGAGATGACGCCCAAACGAGCGAAGCGCAGGATATAGAGCTGGAGCTCCAGGTACACCTGCAAGCAGTCGATGCGGAGGCAGAACAAGACCAAGACCAAGACCAAGACCAAGAGGCACAGTCGGCGGACGGCGATGTAGCCGTGCGCGAGACATATGTCCCGCCCGCACTGACCTGCGCCGTGCCCCGCGCGTACGCCCCGCGCGCGCCGAGCAGGCTGCGCCAGTGCGTGACGCGCGTCGAGCCGCGGCTCTCGCCGCGAGCGTCGCGGGTTTACGGGTCGTCTGGCGCAGGGCATGCGTCGGATCTGACTTCGTCTTGTGGATCGTCTTCGGGCTCTGCGTCTTCTTCGGTGCTTTCGTCGGAGACGGAGCAGCAGCAGCAGCAGCAGCAGCAACAACAACAGTTCCCTCCGCCGGCGGGCGTCGTCTTCCCGAAGCAGCACGTGCAGCGCTGGCATTTGCGCCACGCGGACCGGCGCATGGAGCCGCCCGTGTGGAAGTGGGCGAGCCTGAGCCGGGTCGAGCAGTCGTAAGTCGCCTTTCTATTTTTTTCGCTCCTTTTTTTGTCTCTTTGCTTTTCATTTGATAACTTTCGGACGTATAAACTGACTTAATTTTTATCCGCTCTTCTGCGCAGGTGCCAGATGTATGGCGTCGAGGCCGTGAAGGCCGTCATCGCGAACGAGGTAGCCGCGTACCTCTCTCCGCCCTCCTCCCCTTCGTCGTCTTTCGGCTCTCCCTCTCATCTCTACCCCGGCTCCCACGCCTCACTGGCAGAGGACCCTGATGCAGACGGGGAGTACGAGATCGACCTCGAGTACGAAGCCGGTGCGAACGCAAACGCGAATGAGCTAAGCTACGAGGCGTTCGCCTCCGGCTTGAGCAAAGAGGACCTGGAGAAGGAGAAGGCGCAAGAGGCGGAGCGCCCCGCGCTGATCCCGATGGATCAGCTCGACCCCAGCCAGTTTACGGAGGGCGTCGAGGGCGTGGACTACAGCCCCGTCTCGGATTCGGAGTCTGAGGACGAAGGTGCCGGCGAGTTTGATGCGTTTGCGTTCGATGAGGAGGATTGGGACGACGATGCTTTGGATATGGATATGGACATGGATGTGGACGTGGACGACTTTGATCTTGACGAGGCCATTTTGAAGGGCATGGACGCAGATGGCTCTAGCGACAGTACTTCTGACTCGAGCGAAGACGGGGATGGGGAGGACGGGAAAGAAGGCGAGAAAGAAGGCGAGACGTCCTTCCAGCTCGACGTCGCAGCCTCGCCAGCCAACGAAGACGATCTCGGGGGGAAACACATCACGTTCCGCGCGTCCCCCGCTGATTCTCCCACATTATCGGCTTCTCATAGCCCGTCAGAAGGCTACTTCAGCCAGCACGACGCACACAGCGTGCACGGCTCGCCGCCCCCGTACGCCTACGCGCACCACTTCCCTCAGACGGCGTACGCCGCCCCGGAGCTCCCGCGCCTGAGCCACATCCCCGCGCTCTGCCTGCGTGAGGCGCTGCAGCCCGTGCGCGGGCGCGGGACGCCCGATTCAGGCGCAGGGCGGCGCGCGTGGCTCGAAGCGGCGAGCGCGGTGGACCGCGAGCGCGCGGCGCGTGCCGCAGCGGCGAGCGCGGGCGTGCGCCTGCAGCCGCTGCAGCCGCTCCCGCCGCCGCTGGGCATGGACCTGCCCATGCCCGCGGACGCGCTGCCGATGGCGCCGCTGCCCGGCGCGCTGGACGCGGACGCGCTGGCGCACCCGGCGCACTTCGACGCGGCGCTCCCGGAGAACATGCTCTGGGGCCTGCTCGGGTTCAACTTCGGCATGGGCGTGGGCATGAGCGTGGGCATCGGGATGGGCATGCAGGGCGCGGGCGCGCCCGCCGTGCCGATGCACGAGGACTTTGGGTTCGGCGCGTACGGCATGGACGCGCCGCCCGTCGTCCCTGTGCCTGCGCCGCCGGCGCTCGGGTTTGCCTTGGAGCAGGGCGCGGGCGCGGCGGGCGGGATGGACATGGGCATGGGCATGGACCTCCTCGCGCCGTATGCCGCGGCTGCTCCCCCTCCGTCGCCCGTGCCTGGCGCTTCGACGAGCGAGATCGCGAACGCGTTTGGCGAAAGCATGGAGGGCGTGCCTGGCGCGCAGTCGTCGGGTGTGACGAACGACGTGGGGGCGTAGCGCCTTTGCGCTTGGCGCCCGCTTCTTTTATTGGATGTGTTTTGTATATCTTACTGCTAATTATTGCTCCATCGATTTCTTATTGCTGTCGGAAACAAGTTATGTGCTATGTGTGTGTACAACGTCTCCCCCCCACCACCCTCGTCCCCGCCTCATGCCTCTCGCACGCCTGATTCACCTTCTGGTTCCTTTTCTTCTTTTTTTCTTTGTCTGTTTTCTCGTTCCTCAACTACCTAACCCCGACTCGGTCCGCAATCTTATAAGTTTTTATCTCATCTCCGTCCGCGCCGCTCTCCTGCTTGTCTGTCCCATCGTGTTTTCATGAATTCCTCCTCTCTGTTTCTCCTCTTTTAACTTTCGCTGCTCTCGCCTCATCTCACCGCGTCTCATGTCGTGCTACCGCTGCTGTGCTCTTCGTCTCTTTTTTTCTTTTTCTTTTCCTTACTCGTACATACTCACAGTTCCTACTTCTCTTCTCACTCTGTTCAAGTCGGTTACGTGTAAATACAGGATGCACATGGAGTCTGGAATATACAGGGCACGTCAAAATTATACCTTGCAGATTGGCGAGAGCGTGGTCAGCTGGGATGTATGTGTTCTTAAATGGGAATAAAAGAAGTAAGAGGTGAGTAGTAGTCGCGGCTGTCGCCATCTTCTTCCTGACTATCGACGAAGTCCGCTGATGATGGGGGGGGGGGGGGGGGGCTCGAGTATTCAATCCCTTCCTCTCATCTCGTCGCCGTCCTGTCCATCTATGAACTCAGGCCCAACACGGCCCCGGTTCCTTGCTACGGCAAGCCGCGGGACTGGTACATTGATAAACCATCGAAGGTGCTACAAGCTTAACTGGAAACCAAAAGTACAAGAGAATTTCGCACGCTCCGCTTAGTCTCGAGCTCTCGGTGTACTCCGCGTCGGACGAAATCACGGAGCCAACTGCCATGCCACAATGTTGTCAGTGAAAGCAGGCGGCAAGCGTGCTGACGGACTCGCACTCGCAGGGACTGCTCGTTCACGGAGAAAAAAGCAGAAATCTAGAGAAGTGTCGCGGTGTGGTGCAGATATCAGATTTGCAATGTTGAATTTTGCTGGAAAACGAGGTGAAGGCCTGTCATGTGAAGAGGAGCAGTTCTTAATCCGAATCAAGAATTTTAGTTACGGCCTGGGCGCGCGAGGTGGATGGAGCGTCTGGAGAACCGAGAGTCGCTATTTTGGCGGCCTAGATAGCAGACGACGCCCCACGACTGCGTGCAACTGGCGCAAAGCCGCGACGAACGCACGCGTTCGTGGTTGTCATTCTCCGTTGCACCCAGGCAGGAACTCCAAGTCGGCAGAGACCAAGAGAGATATCAGAGCAGAAAAGCTGCTTTTCAAGCGGACGCCATGCTGCAAAACTTGGAGATGCTGCAGAGACGAAGACGAGCACGAACTGCCAATGGGTGTGGTCGAGACGAAGATGAAGCACGCGTCGACCGCGCATGCATGACTTCGACTAAAACAAGACGGCACCTCCTCTCAAGTCAACTTCTACTGTACGATATCTCGAAATTGTATCTGACGGGCTCAACTGAATGGAGAAGCGATTTCAAATACTATCATACTCAACGGTCCGTCTTAAATCTGGAAGTGACCTCAAGGCCTTGTGCTCTTCCTGCACACCTGTCGAGGCTGTCATCGATGCTTCAGTCGACGCAGTCGCCGTTTTGGTTCATAGAATTCGAAAAGTTCAAGATAAACAACGAAGTCGAGCCCTGTGCGTCTAGCGAACTCTTGAAGCTTGCGGGCCAGCGCGATAAAGTACTTGTTGGCCTCGACGCTTCCAGGGCGGACCGCAACCCTCGTGCGCTGCTTGTTCATATTCCCAACCTGTCGTCTCCCCGTTTCCCCTTCTGCCTATTCCTTACTGACGCACCCATGCAGAGGGGCATCTTTATGCACTTGGCCACCCGCATCCTCCTTATCTGCGGACACGGACACTTATCAAACCAGTGGCCAGACTTGAATACATTCTGTTACCTTTATTCTCATGTCTCACTCAGTCTCACTCACGCTTGCGCCTACTCATTTCTCTGCAGACATCCATGCTCGTACGTCAAGTGCGCGCCGGCACCTCCATTTGACTCAGTATTCTCCTCGAATGACATAGCTACCAAGGGTTAGTGCAGTCAAGTGCGTCATTCCCACCTGCCTGTATGTCTGTCTCGCACTGCTCATCACACTCTGCATGCGGACGTCGGGCCTTCACGCACTCCAGCATGAAAGGCTTTCTTGCTCATTCTCTGGCATTGAGGATAGTGATTCATGTCATGGCACAGCGCAATAACCAGCTAACATTTATCCGGCCCACTAATATTTTTTGTCTTGATTTATCTTGACATGGCAAATATGTGTATCCAGATCCGAACTCAAATTTAATCAGCTACAGAATACAAGAATTGCTTGTTAGATACTCTATGTATCATAACAAAATGCCTTCAAATCGCAGTGACCCTATGAACTTCTGCCCAAGATGAACCGCCCCATACATCAAGCTTTGACCAGTCCAGCTTTGGAGTATACCTTTGCCGATTTCTTGAAATGCATATATCACTCCTATCACATATGATACCTCTATACTCATACGGCACCCAGAGCAAAAGATCACCTTCAACATCTCTCAACCACCCATCATCTGAAATCTTATTCTCTGGAAGTCTCTGGCATGATTGAAAGTCCTTTGATTCAATGTCTACATTCCAAATATGGATGCTTGCATCACCTGAACCAGAAACAATGTGCATTCCATCAGGAGAATAGGCAACAGACATCACAGAATCTGAATGACCTATGAGGGGTGCACCTATAGCTTTATAAGTATTGGCATCCCAAACACAGACTGAGCCACGTGTTAAGCCAGAGACAATGTGTGTTCTATCAGGGGAGTAGGTAGCAGAATAGGCTGTGTCTGAAAGACTTCCTACGACCTTCCCACTCTGGGCATCAGTGATGTAGATGCCAGTGCCATAAATCTTGTACCGTTCTGAACTTGAACAACTTGAAGATAAAATATATTTGCCATTAGGGGAGTATTCAACAGAGGAGACAAAGCCCACATGGATTCTGGATGACTGTTTCACAGCTTTCCCAGTCCCCACATCCCAGATACAGACAGTGCCATCTTGTGACCCAGATGCAATGCTACTTCCATCAGGAGAGTAGGCAAGAGAAAAGACTCGACCTCCCCCTCCAAACTTCTCTGTTACAGCCTTTCTTGACTGGACATCCCATATACAGATGGTGCTGTCTCCAGAGACAATATACTTCCCATCAGGAGAGTAGGCAACAGAATTGACTCTTAGGATATCAGAGAAGTAGCCTTGAGCATAGCTATTAGCATATACTTGTGAAGGTTTTCTTGGTGGCTCTCCTTCAATCTTGCCTGTCTGGGGATCCCAGATACGTATGGTTTCATCACTTGAACCAGAAACAATATACTTCCCATCAGGGGAGTAAGCAACAGAATTCACCCATGAATTATGACCCCTGAAAGGCTTTCCTACAGACTTCCCAGTCTCTGCTTCCCAGACACAGATGGTCATGTCTCCTGAGCCAGACACAATGTGCTTTCCATCAGGGGAGTAGGCAACAGATACAACACTTTGTGAATGACCCACATGTTGCTCTTCTACATTCATGGTCTGGGAATCCCAAACACAAATAATTCCATCACTTGAGCCTGATACAATGTACCTCCCATCAGGGGAGTATGCAACAGATCGCGGTGCTGAACGAGCTCTAAATTTCCCCACTAGATTGCCACTCTGAGAGTCCCAGATGCAGATAGTGCAGTCATTTGAACCAGAAACAATGTGACTTCCATCAGGGGAGTAGGCAAGAGAATCAACCCATCCCAGATTTTTTGTGGATAACTCTTTTATGATTTTGCCAGACTGAGTATTCCAAATGCAGAGTTTGCTAAATAAGCCAGATACAATGTGTCTCCCATCGGGGGAACAGGCAATAGACAGGACATAATATGAATAGCTTGTAAGTGGTTCTCCTATAAGCCTTCCAGTCTGTGCATCCCAAATATGGACAGATTTGTCTACTGAACCAGAAACAATGTGCTTCCCATTAGGCAAGTAAGCAACAGAAAGAACAATGTCTACATGGCCTGTAAGTGGTTCCCCTACAGAATCCCCAGTCTGGGAATCCCAGATGCGCACAGTCTGATCCTCTGATCCAGAAACAATGTGCCTCCCATCTGGGGAGTAGGCAACAGACCTGACAGAATGTAAATGTCCTTTCAGTGGCCCCACTATAACCTTCCCAGTATGGGCATCCCAGATGCTGACAGTTTTCTCATCTGAGCCAGAGACAATGTGCCTGCCATCAGGGGAGTAGGCAACAGAATAAACACATTCTGAATGTCTTGTAAATGGCTCACCCACAATCTTCCCAGTCTGAGCATCCCAAATGTAGATGCCATTGCCACCTGATCCAGAAACAACAATGTGCCTCCCATCTGGAGAGAAGGCAACACAGAAGATTGCTCTTTGTGTCTTCACTGTCCACAGAGAGCCTCTCCAATGAAGATCTTTTCCTGACATAATCAAAGGTTGGTTTGAGAACCAATGATAAAACTGCTTTGCTATATAACTTTCTGTTGGCACCCAAGATAATGCAGAGATGTAAAGATGAGGTGTGCTGATTGCAATAGGTTCATAAAATGCAGAGACAAATCGATAAAGGTCTTTGGCAGCTATCTCAATTTCATAGCAGTGCTGTAAGAAATGCATGTGAGCAAAGAGTGAAGGAAAAGAAATAAGTCAGCCTTACTCTGAAGCAATTGGAAATTTGAATTAAGACATCTATGCTTGGTTTGAGTTCATTTATCAAACTTAAAGCCTCAAGCCAAAACAGAGCATTTGGCTTGCACAACACTTCTTGCACCAATGTCTGTACTGCCTGGTCTTTCAAATCTATGTTTGAACCTGAAAGATGACTCATCCAGTATAAGCAACTGTACTGAAGTGACAGGGGAATGCATCTGAAAATCCTGTCTTGGAGATCTGTAATATCTGTGTTCTTTACATATGATGACTGCAGATTGCATATGTTGAATTTCAGCTTTGTCTGCATAATCTGTAGGCAACTTGTGGCCATAACTGAGTCTATATCCTTTGAATCTTTCCAAAATGTTTTAGAGCGCCTTTCATTGCCTATAAAGTCCAAAAAGGATGGATGGCAGACACGAATAGAGTCTCCAGCTGCTGAGTCTTTATACAAGACAGATTGCAAGGAATCAATGACTGTTGACAAGACATTGGCAGGAATAAGTTCATTGTTGTGATTGGACAAGAAATCTGCAAGTGCAGCAGAGGAAAGTGGCCTGTTCCTAGCAGTGACAAAGATAGCACCAAGGATCCACTGGATTATGACAATGTTATCCCAGTCACCTTAGGAGAGGCTAGTTAGGACAGTGGTATAAAGCTTGTCCAACTCTGCTTCTGGGTTCTGAGCTGGGTCTGAGGAAAGAATCTGCTGCAATACAGCAAGCTTGTTAAGCTTCACTCTGACAAAACGGATGACAGTGCTGATCCAGATGAAAAGCCCTGAAGCCCTTCTTGCCAAGGCCAGTATGCTGGCTTCTGTAAGCCCAGAAGAATTGTTTCCAATAAGCTCCTGCAATTGTTCCCTTGTATACTGAATGATGTCATCCTGTGCATTCACACTATAGATATCCAATGTTCTCATCAGAGTTGCAGCTTGGTTAAACCCTTTCTGTATGTCTGGAAGAGGTCTGCTGGTGACAAAAACCTTAAGCCAGGAGACAAGTCCTGCAAGTTGAGCAAGATAGGATGCAAAAACAGAATCATCACACTCATCCAAAGCATCCACAACTATGATGAGGGGTTTTGTCTGGGAGATCTGGCTGCACTCAGAGAGTGGATCTAGAAGAAGAGCTTTAAACTGCAGCTCTATTGCTTTCTGTGCAATATCTGCATCTTTCCCTAGCACCTGTAATACAACATCCTTGAATGGTTTGCAATGCTTAGCCAGGAAATAAGCCAAAGTGGGAATGAGGTGCTGAGGGGTCCTGCATTCTGGGATATCCCTCTCGAAGAAAAAGCACCCTGCAAGGAGACCCTGCTGATCAAGAGCAGAAGCAATTGATGAGGCTATGGAGCTTTTTCCAGAACCTGCAATGCCATACAGCCAGAAAAGCTTGCTTGAAGGATCCTGAGAACCAGACCAATCAACAATCTCCTGCAATATAGCCATCCTCGTGCCCTTCAAACAGGAGTGATCAGGCTTATAATGAGCTGCGAAAAACTGGATGGAGTCTATCAAGCAGTTGAAGTTCATCTGGGAGCAGGTCAGAGTTAATGCTATCTTCAAAATATCTGATGCTTACAGGTGCTGTCTGCTGTCTGCTGAATATCAGATGTAACTTGTTGGACTGCATGGACAGTTCCTTGAGTGTTATGAACAGCACCATATGTGCTTGCTCCTAGATACAGATTCATATTCTGTTTCAGGTTGGTCAATCTCTGATTCAGCTCAATGAAGCTGCCCTGTCTAGTTCTAACTTGAAACCAGGTCCTGGCATAAAAGCCTGGACACTTTTTAGAGTATTCAAATATCATCAAAAGGATCTGCTTACTGCTCCTAGATGGAGATGCATATTCAGTTAAGGCATCAGCTGCCTCCTTCACCAAGTTGAGAAAATCTTCAAAGACTTTCTTAGTCTCTGGCTCCTTCACTTTATCCTTGACAAGATCAGGAAGAGGGAGTAAATAGACCATGTCAGTCATGAGAGCAACAGCCTCATCATGACACTTGCTAATCTTCTGGCATTTCTATTTTTATAGTCAATAGGGTCGAGTGATGTGAACCTTAGAGGGAATAAAAGTAATTTGACCTTGAGGGCGACCTTTACAGTTGCAACTACGACTGTTGCTACTGGATTCAGCTGCAATTGAAATCAGTCAGACTCTGAATGGACCACGAGACAGAGGTCTGCGCTAAAATTTACCTCCGCAACGACCGATCCAAAACCCACAATGATCTCGGCGAAGTCAAGAATTTTGTCAACTTTCTCCAACAAAGCGACTTTCGAAGCAAGAGCAGTAGTTGCTATGTGGCTGAGGAGACGAGCAACATCCTTGGTCTTCAAAAAAGTCATAAATAAATTATTTTGAATATGTGTGTGCCACGGAAAAGCTCACAGGCCGCGCGCAAAAACCAAATTGACAGTAAATCTTCCATGGTCATCTATAATTTACCGTGAGGATCGTCCGTGTTTTATAGAAGGACACTTACCTTCGAGCTGGACTGTCTTGTTTCCACCTATGTCCTGTGCTCCAAAATCCATCAGGCCGCTCTTTCTTCATGAATTTCAGCTT
>JAJOHG010000131.1:0-74487 GCA_021029095.1 Phellopilus nigrolimitatus
GAGTTCGCACCGTAAATTTTGCAGACCAAAGCGGACATTCCAAGCAAAGTCGACACAGAATGACTTGCAATTAGGAAATACTTTGCAGCTCATGTGGATAACCCGTGACCACGTTGTGCAAACTTAGCCCGCCTTGCAAGTTGCAAAACAAACCGCCGATGCCTGCGAGAACCTTCTTTGGGAGAAGAATCAGTTGCGTGGATGTAGTGTTAGCAACGAAGACTGTCCCGTTCAAGACGAGCCATTAACGCGAGTACATGCGGTGCGCAATACCAAAATTTAGAGTACAACTTGAACAGTCCATGAGCTCTCGCCCACATAAATACATGCTTTAGAACAGGCCAACAGCCGCGAGAACACCTACAAGGACAACCAGGCCGTCGTACATCACCACGCCGCCAACGGCCGCTCCCGAGCTGGAGGAAGAGGGTGCCGCCGAGGTTTGAGTGGGGCTCGAGAACGATGGACTCGCCGAGGACACAATGCGGGATGTGGATGTGTCCGTAAGTATGGAAGACGAAGAGCTGATTAAGGACGTTGACGTCCCGGAAGAACTTGTGTCCGTTTGTACTACTCGAGATGACCGTAGTGCTAGTTGCCGTGTCCGTGGCACTAGACGTCGAGGTAGTATGACATCATCAGATTCGCGTCAGCTGTACGAATGGACGCAACCTACGTGTTTGAAGTCGTATCAGTAGACGTCGATTCTGTGACAGATGTTGCAGTGCTACTAGGCCTATAGTAAAGCACGCTCAGCCGGCTGGGCAAGTAGACGATCCAGGTCCCACTCACGAGGAAACTGTCGACAATGGAAGTGTGGTTGAGGGCAGTGTGGGCAGCGATGTTTCCGACGGGATGATTGGCGAAACCGGTAGACTCGTTGAGGTTGTCGGTACTTGAGCGCCGGCAAGCACGGCGAGCGCACAAACGAACAAGATATTGTAGGGCAGCATGGTGATGGTCTGTCGGAAAGGCGAACAGAGCCTTTCAAGACCTTTTTATGACGGTGGCGTGATGCACAGCAACGCTATAAGTGCTCCATGTCCCGCACGCATGATACGCATCCGGACCTTTAGAACCGTCGTGGAGTCGTCTGGCCAAGTAGTTATTTAGTCAGCAATTACTACATTAGTAGTCCGAAAAAGGAAGGAATATTCCTTAATAAGGGCGAAGACTTCTGCATCGCCTTGACCGGTGTTTGACAGAATGCTTTGATTCACGCTATGCGCACTGAGATCTCGACCTTCTTATCTCTCTAATTCAAGTTGGCTATGGTGATTGAACGCCGTAGCACCTGCTCCAACTGATTTAGACGATAACCGCAGTGTGATCTCTCATGTCTAGTTTGCGATACAGGTTCACATATCAGCTTTCAATAGCTGACTGTCTCACGTAGTTTTCTCCAGCTGCACACACCCGAAGATCCTCAAATTGCAAGTCGCATCCTGGTATATCAATCAGCGATCAGTCAACATCTGTTACCTGTAGGAGATGTTCTCAAGGTCCACGGTTCCCAGCCCTTGTAGACTCTATTATTAGGGAAAGGCGCTTTGCAGCGGGTTGGCAGTTAGCCCACATCGGATCTTTCTTTCTTTCGGAACAGTGCGGTAACACTGCATTCACACTGCTTTTGCCCACGGCTGGTATGAATGACCGAACTTCATTTTTCTCCCCTTCCCGCTATCGCCCCACAGTCTACGGTACTTGCTTTCTGCGCTCTGTGCAGTCCGTGGTACGACTTGGCAATATGAGTCCAGGTCAGCCGAAGATCGTCCGATCAGGTCGTGTGGAGGTGAAAGGCGTGGGCCCGCTTCATTTCCGGTTCACGCGACTTTGGCTATGTCTGTCCGAGAGAGATCTACAAATTTATAAAGATTCCGTGAGTGCTCGAATCGGATGCTAGCAATAAGCAAATCTTTACTCTGACACGCCTTCTACGAAACTCAGACATCCACTTTGTCCAAACCCAGCTTTTCAATTCCTTGTGAATCAATCAAATCTTGTGTTCGCGACGACATTAGACCCAACTGCATTCGGCTTGATGCCCTGGGCTCAAGAAAGATACTCATATGCTTTGGAACCTACCATGAACTCAAACTCTGGAGAAACGATCTCGACCTCTGTTTACACCCTGTTCTGCTCATTGGAGAACATGATGACAAGCTGGGTTTGGGCGCAGATGTAGCAAGGGAGCACTGCAGATTGTCAGGTTCAAAGGCACTGCAGGATACATCGACATTCTCTTCGTCTACCAGCCTTTCCGAGCAACTTGCCAGACACACGTCAGAAGAATTTGCAGCGACTGACGTTTCTACCCTCTTTGATTCTTCGTCGCATGAAACGTCGTCCTATCAGCAATCCATTTTTTCTGGCACGACACTTTACACCGAACGACATTCGTCTTGGGACTCGTCGACGCCTTGGATTTCCGACAACGAGTGGAAAGATCTATCCGAAATTTTATCGACATTAGATAATAATGAAGCTTCCAAGCCCGAAGTTGCAGACGATCGACCCAGCTCCCCGATCGATCCTGAGCTTGTATTCGAGTCAGGAAGTGCCCATCTTTCAGTCTCAGAATACCCAGCTTCGCGAGAAGTTAGCCTTGACTTAGCAGACCTTACTGGACAGATAGCCAAACTCGACACATATCCCGTTGCAGTTGGTGGCTTCGCGGATGTTTGGCGCGGCGAATGGGACACCCCGGATGGTTTCAAGCTTGTGAGTATCTGCCTGTGTAGTTTGTGTTTCGTGTTATTCATCATCGACTGAAAGGTTGCTATGAAAGTCATACGATGCTTCTCTCTAGACGTCAAAACGAACAGTAAAATCCAAAGGGTAAAGCAGTTCAGATTTCATGCTTGAATTCTCCTTATAGTACAATTTATAGCGACTGCAACAGGAGTTGGATATCTGGAAGCGACTTCGCCATCACCATGTAATTCCGTTGTTCGGCATCATTCATGGCTTGGGCCGGTACGCGTCGATGGTTTCTCCGTGGATGCACAAGGGCAACGCGTCCAAATATTTTGTAGAGCAGGATGTAAAAAGGTCGTTGACGGCGAGGCTAAAGCTCGTATGTCTGTCTTTAGCCCCTCATGAGTTAAGATGTTCACTTACTCTCCAATGAGTTGTATGAAGTTGCATCTGGCCTTGAATACTGTATGAACTTTTGACGAGTCATATCATTAGTCCTGACTGCTCTTTCCCCCCCCCCCCCCCCCCCCCCCGACAGTGCACTGTTTTTCCCCACCCGTGATCCACGGAGATCTGAAAGCTGTGTGTAACCCGTTCATCCATCTCTATATACTAGTGGTCACTTATACGAAATGTACGCGCGACAGTCTAATATTCTCGTTTCCGACAACGGCGAAGCGTTGCTCTCGGACTTCGGTATCTCCGCCGTTTTTGAGGAGGCGACTGGCTCCGCATGCCTTGTGTCGTCTTCCTTCGCCGGGTCGGTGCGTTGGATGGCGTTCGAACTTTTTAGAATCGATATTGAGCGAGAAGAGGGTGATGGACCTCAGGAGATTCCTCAGCTGACGACGTACTCAGACGTATGGTCGTACGGAAGTACTGCTCTCGAGGTGAATGATCACTCTTCCTCGGACGTAAATCGAGAGAGCGAAATCATTTCTCTAATTATTCATCTGTTGGCAGGTCCTAAGTGGCAAGCTCCCGTACCATCATCGAAAGAACGACGTGCAAGTGCTCCACGAGATTATGCGTGGACTGAAGCCTAGCCGAGAGATAAGCATCTCGACAGACATTTGGGCGTTTTTGCAAACATGCTGGAGGGACGAGCCAAAGAGTCGGCCCCCTATATCACGAGTCAAGGAAACAATGGGAAGGATATATAGGGAGAACCGGAGAATGGGTGTCATTTTTGAGGAGGGACATTTGTATCAAGAAAAGTAACCGATGTCCGCGCCGTCTCCCTACCGCCCCGCGTCTTCTTCCCCGCCGTCACTGCCTAGTATTCTCGCGCTCAACCGCACGACGTCGCAGCGGCTGCCCGAGTCATCCTCCTTACCCGGCGGCCGCCGCCGCCGCGTCTTCACCTCCTCACGCCACAGCGACAGCGGGGAATGCAGGGCTCTGTAGCGTCACATCGCCACCTCCATCCTCCTTCTGGTGCGTGAGTTTCGCGGACTCCAGGCACGCCTTCTGCGCCATCTCAAATGCCGAGCATCTGCCTTGCATTTAACTTCTCATTTGCCAGTTCTTTTCTTTCCTCCGTCATGTACACCTATACTTGTTGGTGTCTTATCAGCATTCTCCTCAAGCACATCGCGCGCCGCCCGTGTCATTTCTTTATATTTCATATCATATTCGTATGTATGGAAACTGCCAATACCTGATGGACAGAACGCGCGTTTCATTG
Source organism: Phellopilus nigrolimitatus (assembly GCA_021029095.1). NCBI lineage: Eukaryota > Fungi > Basidiomycota > Agaricomycetes > Hymenochaetales > Hymenochaetaceae > Phellopilus > Phellopilus nigrolimitatus. Next base: position 4,385 of record JAJOHG010000131.1, read on the forward strand.
ATGAAAGTGCGGTATACTCACTCTTTGATCATTTTAACATCCAGTATACTTGATTAAGACCCGTGAATCGCTAAACGTTTCCTCTCTTCCATCAATTCCTTTAATTTTGTCCAATAAGAACCTCCATAACCTCCGTATCGAAATACTTGTACATAGAATTCGGAAGCAAATGAGACCGTATCGTCGACCGGCCGAGTCAAATAAACTTATAAGGGCATTCAACTCAGCCCCATTTATTTCTTTTCCTTCACAGCGTATCTCATCAGGGCTTTTAAAACGATTCTCCCTGTCTGGTTTGTAAGTTTTAGTTCAGTGTGCTTTCGGAGGAGAAATAAAGACAATGCCGCACCTGCTCGAGACTAACGTCCTGTTCACCGAACTCAATTTTCTGAGTGTACGTGGCAGCTATCGGAATCGCTCCGCGTTCTGGACGCACCCATTCCTGCTTTGTAGGGGAAGAGGGTATCGCGTCTTCAGCTGCAGGAGCACTCATTACTTCCTTGAGAATATCCGCTGCTGAGTGTGTTTCCGGTATATGCATCGTGCCAATGGGAGTAGCGCTTTCGGATTTGACTTCATCAGTCTCCAATGTAATATTCGTATCGGGTTGTGGGGGTGTGTCCGTAAGATCTCCTGAAGCTATATATCTTTTGTGAGACATGGACGAACCGCGGGTATATCTGATGAAAATGAAGGCGAAAAAGCCTGTGAGAACGCACTTTTCGACCCAGATGCAACGTCTTCTCCTGAAACAGAAATTGCTTGCAGTTGCTTGCCGGAGGCGGGCGAAGGGGATTTCGCAGTTTTTCGGCCGTGGCCCCAGAGCCAGTCAGCCACCTTTCCGGCGGCCTTGTTAACTAAAATCCACAGCCATCGCACAACCATAAGCTGCATGAAAGCTCGGAATCTGGACTGACCCTCGTCCATGTCCACGTTGACGTCCAAATCATGCATTCTGGCAGCAATGTCAGGGGGTATGGATACATTACCGATTGGAGAATTTGCTTTGACACCGATGGAAAGTTCTAGCGCAAGGGACGCTGGAACGGCCAATTTTAGACCTTTGGCCTCCCTTTGATCACGAGCATCGGAGAAGAGGTCTTGTACTTCGAGAGCGATGTCCTGAGTAGAGAAACTGCGTGACGTTATGCGATTGGAGATGACTCGATTTTGCTCGATTGACGATGCTCGTACCTTCTCACTTTCTAGTAGACGGAAAAGTCACTGGATCAGTAGGTATCAGATGAAGATGAAATTCGTCATTACTCACTAGAAATATATTTTGGTTGGCAAATAGTTGCAACACAAGGAGACCATTATCATCTAGAAACGTAGGTATCACTAATGAGGAAATACAGACGAATAGGGGCCTACTTACCGAGGCGTCGCGACTCCCTGTGTACAAACAGAACGGCAATCTTGTCCGCACTCGGCCTCCAATCGAGTCTCTGAGCGGCATCCAAGGCAAATTCTAGCGCGTCATTACTTCCTCGACTATCTGTAGCATTCTGAGAACCCTGAAGCGAGTGCAGATTCTGGATCATCAGCTCCATTTCCGACGTGAAAGGGAAGTTTTCAGTCGATGGTGAACCATCATTCTCTGGCTCGTCGTGGTACGCAATTAGGCCGACCCGTAGATTTCCAGGGTGCTGTGGGAGACGAAAGACATGGCGGCAGATATCCTCAATGGTCTTCACAGAGTTCAATAAAAAATCATCTTGTTTCTCTGAAGTGTCTTGAATGAAAAGGAGATCGCTGTATGTACAAAAATTATTAAATACTGCTCGATGAAAGAGAAAGGAAATCCCACGTACACAGTTCTCGATGGAATTTTGGATTGCATGGTACGCGAGATCGCTAAATCACTAGGTCCATGTCGACGTTGTGAGAACAAGGGCATGGTCAAAGGAAATGAAGGGGGAAATCGAATATGGAAAAAAAAAACAGCTATAGGGGTCTGCCAGTCCCGAGGGATGGAAGATTAGAGGAAAGTGATGGAACAATTTGAGACATTGCATACGGAGCCAGCGCTCAAATTTGAGATTTTCCAGACAACCAAAAGAGGGAGAGAAGGAGGCGATTGGAGTTAGATATCATCGTCTTTTTGCTCTTGGGTATTACATGCATGGAAGAGCACAATTTCGGAATCCGCTGATATTGTTGATACGATTGTGCGGACAGAAGGCCAAGCTTCCAGTCCGGCGTCTGTCGAGTGTGAAGAGAATTTGTAAGCGCCTATTGAAGTAAATGAAATCCAAGCGTCGAAGTCAACAAATCTCCAATGTCAGCACCCGCACTTACCGGTTTACCTTACTTACTGAGTTGCAATGACTTAGTTTAATGAACAAGAAGTCGAGCTTCTTAGATGTTCCCGGGACGCCGGACATCGATACTGATAAGTGGAGGGCGGCCACATACTACCACGGCTATTCGAGTTCTGATCTTGTCATTGACATTGCGATACTGATTCAACAAACGCCGAATTGGCTCGAGTCTTCGGAAATAGTATGAAATCGATACTTGCGTTTCAAACAAGCGAAATCCCAGAGAATCGAAAAGGGCCGAGCAGATGACAGTGACCAAGAAGACTTCTTTTGGAGAACTGAGACACAAAATGCCCTGGACAGGAGAAGAAGCTTTCTTATTAGATTCAAGAAACAACGCATTGCAAAGTATTTCAACGGCGAAACGATTTTGCTGACTGATGAAGTTTAAGGTAAAGCTCCGTGGGGACGGAAGCCTATCCATACAGAAAGCCAGTAAGCAGCTCATTGACTGAGAAAAACAACTCGAGCAAGAGTCGTTCGGATTGACCAGATTTGCCGGAAGATGGCTAAGACAGCCGGGCTCGTTCTTTGGTCCTCGAGCCTTGCAGAAACAGAAGCAGCTGATGCATGGAAAAAGCACTAGGCACTGAGAAAGGATGCGATGTATGATAACTTCATCGGATCATGAGGAAACGCGGAAGAAGTACAGAATAATGTCAAACTTCCATACAAGCGCCTATTGAGATCTTGTTAGCATTCTGTCAGAGCTAGAATGTGACCGAGGACTTCGCTTTCAATGATACGACACTCGTTTAGTCAATGCCAGATAGGTCAGTATTGACACGAGCCATCATGTATGCCGCACTTCAATGTGGGAGAAAATTACAACAGGGCATGGTGCTTTGTTTCTTCAAGAGCTTGATCGCGGCGTTCAATTTTGTTGCGCAGTCAGCCCGACGGGCCGTCAATTTTTTCGCGACTTGTCTTCACTTCAAACACGCATGAGTACATAAAACCTTACAAAATAGAGCATATCATGAGTTGGAGAAAATCTGATCCACGTCGAGATCCTGCTCAGCACTGAACGTTCGGCTGATAAACAGGAATATAAGTGTCAGCAAACAGGGCCATCCATCTAAGATATTTGCGCAGACGAACCTGAAATTCTTTGACGTCCGCTCGCATTCCAAAGTAAAATTGTACGGCGTGTTGATCTCGAACTCCAAGGGATACGTGAAATTGTAGTTAATTACTTTATCGACCAGTTTGCAGTCTTCAGAATCGAAAGACTTCATAACAATGATTTTCGAGCCCGTGTTCTTAATGGTGATCTTCACTTTGAAAAACTCCCGCGTGGAGTTCGAAGTTATCGTTGTCGCCTTATATCCTGGTGTGAAGCGCGAACCAGGAACCTGAGCATCGTTGTCCATAGGTTCAGCAAGCAGTTATGTTGGAATTTAAGTCCACCAACCCGTTTGAGATTTCTCTTTGCCTCAGCGATAGTCTGAGACCTGATCCAGACATCGCAGTTGTGATCGGCCTGGGGCGAGTCTTTATAGATATTCCCGGCGTTGACTGTTGTGACCTTCTGTTGTGAGTCTAGCATCAACGCATGCAAGTCATTGATGACTTTGCCTATCGGCTCTTTCTTCACGAAGAAGCGCTGTGCGATCTCTTCCTGATATTGGCGGCTCAAAGCTTGCAATTCGATTCCCTCCAGCGCAGAGCCGATGATACATGCAGAAAGTAGCTTCGGGTCCGTCAGAGCATAAATAGCGCCGCTTGATACATTATTAGACCTGAAAATGCAAGATTGGATTCGAGTCGCTTACGAAGTTATCTTCGCCATTGCTTTATAGAAGTCCGTGGCATACTGAAATATAAATAATTTAGTTTTGTGATACGTAAGACAGAGAAAAGTATCTCACTCTATACTTCTGGCTCAACGTTGGCTCGCATGCAAGAATAAACTAGAGATGCTCGTAATTACAATACCTTCCGTTCGACGGCCTAATAGCTTACTAGGGTAAAATCGTTCTGTACCATAACTCGCGCAATTTCAAGTGGATCGGGGTTTTCATAACCTATTCAAAATCAGACCAAATATCGATAGATCTTAAGAAACCGAACTTGCCATCGGGGGCGCCGTTTGGAAACGAGTCTGCTGGCTCCCCGATGCCATGCGGCGGGGCATCTGTGACGACGACGATCAGCTTTATCGCGTCCAGTCGCCAACCTTCCATGTTGAGCGCGTGATCGAGCGCGGCAGAGAAAGCTTCGGGTCCATCTCCACCACCCTCGGCTTTGAGATCGGCAATATTGTCCTTCATGACATCAAGGTCATCGGTGAATTGGTACGGCTTAACGATATATGTCTGCTCTTCAGGAGGGTAATCGCGGTAACCAAGCAGTCCAACTTTCAGGCCTCCGTCCTTCTGAAGCTTCCCGGAGGCTTGGAGGAGATGACAGATTTCGAGAATGCTATTCCTTGCACTGTCGATGTATGGACCTTGGCTGCCTGTCGTGTCTTGCACAAACAAGAGGTCTCTGAGAAGACAATCATTATATGTACATTAGACCCGCGCTACAAGTTTGAGCAACACGTACAACATCGACTCTTCATACTGATTCTGATCATCATCGCCAGAGGGAACTTTCGCAGACATACTTGGATTTTGCCGATGGTAGCCAGCAAGTATCGCAATGTCAGTTTGGGTCAAGGAAGGGCTTATCAATTAAGTCCCGGACAGCACGACTCTGGGGATTATGGTATGCGAAATTCCATGGGAGTCTGACACGCACAGCGCCTGAGTACCCAGGCTAACAAAAGACCCGAGCGCCTCAAGACTGATATCCATGACAAGGAAAGGGTCGTGCCAGGTACGAGTGAACGAGTGCAGCCGTGTCTTGGAACTCGAAGACAATTTGCGGCAACTTCCGTAGAGCCTGAAACGTCGCCGCCAAACACCACTCACTGCAAACGCTGTCTTCTGGCCCGCCAACGTTGAACAGCATAGATGCAAGTATAAACCAAAACGTCTCTTACGGCCGCGTCTAGTTCCGGGTCTAACGCCGTATTTCGTCCCTATTCAAGTCCTTGGAAGCCATGGTGTGAACATCGTCTCGTCGCTCGACATTCACTTTGCCTAACTTTGACTTTGCCCTCCTGAGTCTGTCGTTATCTTCATCTATGAAACTTTGTATAGCTGTTCCATGTCAAAAATAGACGCTGTCCGTATGAGCACCCAAACCAATCACGTTCTCGCGCCATCTTGCTTTGAGAGCGCCTTTCGCTCAGCTGATGAAGAGCTCAGCGTCTAAATTAATCTACTGGCGCGCAGTCTAACCATGTGCAACACCTTCGCAAATTTCTCCACGTACCAGGCCGATTTTATGTGGATCCGCACGAGAAGGAGACGTTGGATATCCGTTCTATAAAGTCTCCCCATATCTTGTACTTATATCCCAGCACTGCAGTTCCGAGCAACCAGCACTAGCATCAACTGCCCAGGTCACTTCCTATCCTCATGGCCACCGTTAACGTCGACTTCTCCAACACCGGTAACGAGATTGCCACGATCTCGTACACTGACGAGGTTGGCAACCCAATCGGACCAATCGTCATCCGCCCGAACCAAATCATCCGCCGACCTCTATCGATTAATTTCTCGTTCTTCTTCACCTTCACGCGCGGTCGAACCGATCAGTACGCTACGTGCGTATGATTTGTTCATCTACTTCTTTACCGCGGACTTCAATATAGTTGCTTTTCTAGCCACAACTTTACAAAAAACCAAACCATTGATGTAAACAAGTACTTCGTTTGACGAAATGATGGAGGTAGGGTTACCGTTTTACTAGTTTCGTTACGTCTTTATTGATTTTCCATTGCCTGGCTGAGTAGGAATGTCCTTGTGCTTATGGCGATAACAAACTGGATGTTCTGCGATCTTGAAGACCTCGGGATGCGTTCTATCATTGTAACAATTTGAATGAATATTTCTGGATCCAGTGTCGTTGTGTGAGCTTGATATATCGTACATATGGCCTCGGATAAACCGTACCAAGATTCCGGCGTATTCTGCTTGCTGCTGGAAGTCTGAAGGAAAGACACGACAACGGCGCCACGCAAGCTCCAGCTTACATGCAAGCCGCTCTTCTGCTTACCCTACGTAGCTCTTGTTATACACTCGCTCACGATACTTGCTAGACGCCCGGATTCCAAACAATTTGGTCTGTTCAGCTTTTTAATGGTAGCTTCGACGGAAATAAAGGCGGGATCCCACTGTGTTCTATACCCCGGTGTGCATGCTTTTCAGAGAAAACATATCAGTCCGGTTTTCTCATATTAGCAGTGCCCCCCTACACATTATTTATGACTTCGAGCGTCTTACTTAATGGCTTCACTTCCTCAAAGTGAGTATGACCCAAGTTTATATTTTTCATTCAGGCTCACATTTCAAATCGACAGGAATCAGGAGAATTATATAAATTTGCTACTCGTACGTCGAAATTGATGTCTACTTCAAGGGGATCCTGTGCATCCTGCTCGAAATGACAAGTTCTCCGAGACCCAAGGAACTCACCAGACGTACCCCCAAACTAGCAACTGTCTGGTCTCTCTCAGCGTACTTCTATCTCCCGAGATTTCGCAGAGCTTGTCGATATTAGAACAAGAACTCTTCGGTCTATCCCCAATTCATTCATCATACTTTCTCTCCATTAGTGGAATGCTCGATGCATCGATACAGCAGGATCTCTTTGTCTCCTGTCAGATAGTGCAAGAAGACGTCATCGCTAGGCGCCCGACGTTCAAGCTATAAGGACTTGCCATGCCTCCGTTCTCATCCATCTCCAAACATACGCCTCATCGCATCCTCTCCAAGTGCCTTTCGACTTTCGCCCGTCATGTCCGTCAATGTCGACTTCGTCAACACAGGCTCTGAGATAGCCACCATCTCGTTCACCGACCAAGTGGGGAACCCGATAGGACCGCTTGTTCTCCGCCCAAACCAAATCATCCGTCGCCCCTTCTCAATCAACTTCCCGTTCTTCTTCACGTACACGCGAGGCCGTGTCGACCAAACCGCCTCGTGCGTCCTCTCAATTCCTCACTCTTATATATTTCTCGTCAATTTTGTGTCTCGGAACTCTAACACGGCGATCAAAATATGTCAGGCAAGCCTTCACAAGGAACGAGACGATCGATGTCAACAAATATTTTGTCTGAAAGGTCAAACTGTCAGGGAAGGTATGTAAGTCCTCTTTCCGTTATTACTCTTACTGAAAATTATCATAAAAAATCAAGATGATTGACTTGTATTCTTCGATTTGAAAGTCGAGGTCAAGTTCTGTATCACACAAGTGTATCGTAACCATAGTCAAAGTTTGCGCACTGAATTAAATGTATGGAGATTTGAATGGCAATACTACGTCACTGTAACTGCTGCTAGAAATGCATAGTATAAAGAAAATAAAGAAGCAGGAGGTAAGAAGCAGGTTTCGATGTTGGACGGCCTTTCTGTTGCATGAGACCGCACGAAAACGGAAAAGAGTCGTGAGTACTATTTCTCGAGAGATTGTACAGGCTTCAGATTAAGTAGCATGTGCTATGAAAATATTGAGCATTGTACTACTTGCTCAACATCTACTCAAGGTATACCGGGCATCAGCGGAAGAGACCGCAGAGAAGCGACCTCGCAAAGACGCAGTTCTGGGGGCTGAGCGTGAATGCCGTTGACCTGCACATCAGACTGTAAGCCGTCTTCGCCGACAGCGATAACGATACCGCTCGATCGTATCTCAGCATTCAGAAACGCTTGAACAACAGGATGGAAATGATCAGAAGGGAACGGATCCCACTGATTCTCGGGATGGAGATTGTATTCGTCCTGGATGTCTTAATCAACCACGATCAAATGTAAAAGGACATGAGTGCGTACCCTAGCGTGCTTGATGAACTGTTGGTCTAAATGAGACGTCGCTTTGTCCGTGATGCTGTCATGCCATGTACATTAGACAAGTCATTGAAAGCACTGAAAACGGGTGTAAGACATACTATGGTTCCTAAACTGCTCCCAGAAGTCGTCGACGCCATCACATACTTATGGCATTGCTGAAAAAGCATGGCCGCTCGTCCCGCCCAAGCACACTTGCAGGAAGTCGTATTTTTGCACATAGAGCTCGTCCGAGCCTGATACAAGGTCGAGCATGCCCTGGCATCTTATCTGGGGGGACTCTGTCGTAGCGGAGGAAAAGAAAAGCAGGCGTGCAAGGATAGAGCGATGATCCAGAAGACACGCGTCAGACTTCGCCGACGAAGGTGGCCAGCTTCAGTTCCTCATATGGTCCTCATATGGAGTCGTCGGGGACAGAGACGGCGAGAACGCGACAGCGAGCACAAGGAGTTTGATGGCGAGCAAGAGGCCGAGGCGGGAGGGAGAAAGGAGAAAGAAAGAAAAAGGAATCGTAACTTGCCATGCGAAGCAATGGCCCACAACCAAAGGCCTAACATTGGCAAGGAGAAGGTCGTACTCGCGCGAGACGCGCCATCGAGAATCCGCGTGCATAGTCGTACGGGCGCTGCCCACGTCACCATGCTAGCTGGCGGTCGTCCTTTCCTTCTTTCCTTCGTCCTTTGTTGTTGTCCTACCTGCCAGGTCGACACGGGTGCGTAACCGGGAAACTTCAAGAACTGACGCTCATGCGCGCACTCGAGCTCCTGAACCGCCTTGCAGCGCTAGGCGATCTGACACCGCCCAGACAGATTGTGGCGGAGTTCTTGCTAGACCTACAAGTGCAACCTCACCGCTCGAAGGACGTTTGGGGATGTCTAGAATGCTCATCGTCATGACGGAGTTTAAGTGCAGCAATGGAATCTTTGCCATAGTTCCGAATGTGTATATCAGACCAAACAGCCAGCAGAAGGAAGCGGATGCGGCGAAGGCGAAACTCAGCGTCCCGGATGGAGACTATCTATCTTTTCTCAACGTTTACAACAACTGCAAACAAAGTACGCCCGTATTTCCATAGTACGTCCATATCTCCGCTTGACATTCGCGCTCCAATAAATGCCTAATTTTCCCTCCATAAATACGAACGACAAGGACTGCACGAGCGCGGAGCGCCAGCTCTACCAGAACGTGTGCGGCTACTTCATACAAGTTACGCACAAGGAAGGCGAGAATAACTGATCGTGAAGGACAAGCGGTTTTTTTTTTCCTGTCTGCCGGACGTATGAGTTATGCTGACCTGTTCGCTGTGTTTATTCGCAGGCCGTTGCCTTGCACCCTTCGTGACGCGGCCAGAAAATGGGTCATCTTTAACGAGTTTGCACTGACGAGGCGTCTGTGCACTGCGACGGACCTGCGGCCCGATCTGTAAGCACTCCATCCTGCCTCCCGCGTGTCAATACCTCACAAAATTAACAAAACAACTGGCCGCTCGAATGCGCTCTCATTCAAGCAGCGGCGGCGTCATGACGGACTATCTACATGACGATGGGTGGGTGATTCGTAAGGCGCGACAGGCACTCTTTCCCATCAATTAACTTGATGCTAACCCTTCACCCAACTCCTTTATTTTTGTCCAATAAGGACCTCCATAGAATATGGAGTCGCCCGAGATGTTGTGAAGAAGCTGCCACGCGAAGCGAAAAGCGCCCTCAGCTGCGTCTTCTATAGAGGTGGATTGGGAAGACCTGGCTTGCTGCACTTTTGGAATTCTCGCGGAAAGGGGTTCATATTGACGCTTTTGTGATAACTGACATAGGAAATAAAATTATTAATTTCAGGAATTGACAATCTTTCACGCCTTTCGTGCTAATAGTCTATTGACGATAAATCTGGGGGCTCATTTTCTCGCTGAATTAAGACTTATAAAGCTTTCCTTAGGGCTTCGAGCTTTAGGCAGTCCGATTGTCGAGATCATGAGTCTCAAAGCTTCTTCGCTTGCCGGCTCTCGAGGTGACGGCTCTACTGTTTGATTCCTTAGGCAACAGATCTAGGCTAATGAATTGGCAAAGAAGTCAAAGAAGAAGGCTATGGAGCATTCCGAACAAAGCTAAGTAATTTCATAGTCAAAGGATCCGCACAATCTATTGCACAATCCCGACGTTGTTTCAAACTTTGCTGTTAATCTGACAATGCGCATCAACCCCACGCTTCTGCATGTCTTGGCCCAAGATTATTTGATTTATCTGTCGCACAGACTCATGAGATTCGCAGAAGTGGCACAATTGACTATACGTACGCTTTTCCGTGATATCAGCATTTGATCTGATGAGCCCTATGCCGACGGGCTATCGTTGCAAACCTAATGCTGTTTAATGCTTTGTGAACATTTTGCTATGTGAAAACGAAAATCACGACTCGACTCCAAGTGAAACATACATCAACGTTGCGCGATCCTCGTCATAGAACGGCAAGTCATCAGTGCCTTCCGACTTGCAATTAAATTTTATTATGATCGATAAATACTGAGCGAGATTTTCGAGCATATCCAACAACCCCTACAGCTATCGTCGCAAGCATCTACCGCGGTTACTAGAGCTTTCGTTTCTTGCGATGTTCTCAAGTCGCTCCAATATTCGGCCAGTCGACCCCGCCAATATCCCTGTCTGGGCCTTCGAGATTGACAATACCACGTATTGCCAGTTAGCTCTTGTGACTGTCCTAGTCTATGATACTAGTTGAGTCCATAACGCAATATTTATGGTTATAATAGCTTATCGTTTCTTTTCAGTCACTAGAATGGACAAGGAGGTTTGGTCACCATCTCTAGTAGACGTTTTCAAGTCTGACTGTCAATACAAAACCTTGATATAGGTCAAGTACTTCTGGGTGAGCCGGCGCCGACTTGAATATGCATAGTTTGTATTGCATCCGTGCTCATTTTTTGTTATAGAGCACGCCTCGCAAGTTCGTCAGCCTCATCTATTTTCTGGTGATTAAACATCCTGCTTTTACTTGAAATACTGAATAAAGAGAGATATCTTCCAAGAATCGGTATATTGGTCTTTTTGGTGCTGTTGCATATCTATGGTGTACGTCTGACAAGAATAGTGAAGTCGACAAACTTAACTATTTATACAGCTGCCAGTTATCACGCAACTTTGACACTGTAAGTGTCTGTCCACGGTTACTTACGCAGTTATAACTTCATAATTGTCTAGATGTGAGGATGCGAAAACGTCTGTGCAATTTCTGCATTGACAATATTGCGAAGGCAAATTTACTCTTTGGGCCTCTGTTCTTGCTGGTAAGTTTCTTATATTTTTCACGATGGCATCACTTCCTTAGCATTTTTTTTTTCAGATTGGGTGACTGTTCTGCTCATTGATTGTAGGCACTCTAATTCGTCTGCGCGCGCCAATGTGCCCTTTAACATTTTACTCTTTCGAACTTGCAGACATTCTTTACATGAGGGTCATGGCCCTGTTTTCACAAGGCATGCTTTTCTTACGTATTTACCACATTTACTTACTGATTGGCTTTTATCAGACAGAAAGTTATCTATATGTCTCCAGGCCATATTTGTCGCAGAAGCAGCTTCTATGCTCGTCATTCTTATATATGTTAATATCCATGAAATGAGTAGATACCACATTAATTCTGTCTCGCACATGATACATTATTCACTCTTCACAGCTGATGTAGGGGGTCTTGCGAAAGGAGTCACTATATGTGGAGAAGACACAGTTGTTCCTGTGGTATGGGGGATTTTATTTTGGTTAGTGCATCATAGGACTATCCGACCAATATGTACTGACAGTCGATGCTTGTGAAGGACTTCACCAGTGGTCTACGAGCTTATCTTGATGGTTCTGGCACTCTATAAAGCTGCCGGTTTCTGGAGGACATCAGCCGGCTTTCAGGGCTTCTATCTTGTCAAGGTCCTTATTCAAGACCAAGCAATTTACTTCATTTTGTGAGTTGATTTCCCAAATATGTTCTGAATTTGCACCTGTTTAATATAGGGCGTGATTTGGCAGGGTGATTACTTGCAGTGTTGCAAGAGCCATAAGCTTCCAGCGTACCTTTGATCTAGTATTTGTCAGCTTCTTGAATGCAATTGGGAGCGCATCTCTTCTTAGTATACTTGGAAGTTGGTTGTTGGTTCACTTGAAGGAGGCAGGGGAGAAAGGCGTCAATGGCGGAACAAGCTATAGGCCAGCCTCAATGAGCGATTTGGAATTCGCATGACATTCTTGTGAATATTAACATCTTTTCGTCGAGCTCTATTTGACTTACAGATCACCTTTCTTGTTACGCATAGCATGGGTTCATATTCTGCTTTTATATCAGCTATCGTAACACCAATGTTCCGTGTATCTACTTAGGGTGCGGTACTTGACTGCGGATCAGTCGTAGATCTCTGCGCAGTTGCATCCATTCTTGCGAATGACTTATCTACATAAGACAGTTTCGGGTACCAGATTTAAATCAGCGGCTGCACGAGATCAAAGACCGCAAGTGAAGAAACAGCACGACATGGACGAGCTGTCGCCCACGACATACCACGGAAGACTGAATGCAAATTGCTGCACATCCCGTACTCAGTGTATAGGGGCGTCCTTTGTCGAGGCCTTCATGCACATGTCCAGAAAGGACCGGAGAAAATGCGGAGCAAACATATGGTCCCAGAGGGAGCCGCTTTGAGCCTTCGACTGTCAGTCATTTGACATCAACCATCAAGCGGGCACTTTCGAGTTTGCTGTGGTACATGTTTATTGAAAAATGATCAATAGACGTGTAGCTTTGAGGTCAGCGGATCGTCAAATGCTGCCAATTTAAAGGTCGAGAGTGAAAAAAACCATAGGTGTATCCAAGCAGCGAAGCCTCCCATGATGTCTCTGTCGGATCGTGCAGACCTCATTAGCGAGTGTAGGAGAAGATTAGCAATGGCTAGATTATCGAGTAATGAAAGGTAACAATTATAACTTTAAAGCGTGTTAGAGTGAGTTGAAGGCGAAACATACCAACAGATTACCAGTGTTTTGAAAGTGTGGTCAGAAGCAAATCAAAGTTTACATAATATTCCAAATAAACATGATTGAGTACACGGCGTCAGATTAGAGCTTCGATGGGGAGGGGTCCATTTTGATATGTACACCTGTCGCGACGAGGCGATGGTGCGTCGCATTCCATATCTGCAGGAAGAGTCTTATGTCAGCTAAACCGACTGAGCGTTACGGCATTACTTCGCTACGAGCAGACATGGCGCGCGCGCCGAGTGATATCGTTGTATTGACGATTCGAAGCTTCTCGCCGCTGTTTGTAACCTTCGTCAGCGATTTGGTTATAAGCGAAGAGGTATATGACGCAACTTACACTCGGGCAGGAGAATGGTAAACCACATTTATGACTTGCGAGACGCCTCCAATTCCGCTTCTCCCGGATGCCATACCCAAAGCACTAATAGGTAGACTAGAACACCTGTGGCGAATGACCATGATTCCAGTACTGTTAGAGACACTGGGCTTACAAGTCTATCAGATATGCAGAGCAACCTCCGTGGACATTACCGCCCCCATTGATCATATCTAAGAAAATCAGACGTCAGATGATAAGGTGCTCCGGCAATGGAAAGCCTCTTGATGCTCACCCTCCTCGACGTCGATCTCGCAAACCACCTTTCCTTCTTGCTTCTGCGGTTCTTCCGCCTTTTCTTGGACATTGACTTCAATGATCTTGACCCGTCCACCTATGGCGTCTGCAAAGCCTTTCCCGCGTCCCATGAAAGCGAATAGTATGCCCGCGAGGTGTTGCTTGATCTCCTCCGACGCGTTGCCAGCGATGTCCTTGTACCGATCCTTATCGTACACATACATGGGTGCTCGTATAGTAGGTTCCCCTTTTGAAGCCATTGCCAAAGATCAAGTAGCTCGAACGTGCCTTTATTATGGAGGGAGGAGTAAAGCAAGCTTGGTCTCCATCATGGTCTCTCGGGACCCAAGGTTCCCGGTGTGTTTCCCAAGGGCGAATGGGTATCACGTGCATTTCTGCGTAACATTCGCGTGACGTACGCGTAACTAAACGCGCATTTAGTGTCACTATGAGTTCGAAGTTTTAGGAAAATTCCGCGGTCAGAAAGCGCATCAGTAGGTACAGTTTGGATACACTCCTTACATAAAGCGCAAATGCATAATCAACTTGGCAAAAATAAAGGAGAATAGGAATGACAGGAACCCATTCCTATTCTCTTCACACCTTCCGCACCTTTGCACTTATCTCGAGCTTCCTTTCCTTTCCCTCCTCAATAAGCGCTTCACAGACGCCCTCGAGCCTGCGCTGCCCTTCTTCGAGTCTCGCCTGGCCCTCCACCGAACGCCTCTCCTGCTCTTCGAGCTCTTCAACCCGGACGCGTAACGAATGGGCCTTGGCGCGCGCCTCAGCGGCGCTCTCAAGGAGCGTCCTGAGCTCGGCGGCGGCGGATTTTCCGGGGCTGACTGAAACATGAGGCATTGGCGTCGCGATGGCCTTCGTAACGCTAAGGACGTGGGCCCGTTTTGGAGTAGAAAAGGCATAAGTAGCCTCGCGAGATTCGCCCGGATTCTCTTTGTGCACGGTGGGCGCGTAGGCTGATTTACGCGATTGGGTCGCGTATCTGGAGCCGGCATGATGTTTGGAGTTGGAATTCGGTCGGCGAGGTTGACATTGACCACGCTTAGGAACATTGACTGCAAGGAACGTAATTTTTGGATTAGGGAAGTAGCGGAAAGGATGCATGGGCGAGTACGTACGTTCGCTGGATCCCTGTTTGTCCATCCTTTTATCGTTTTCATCGACGATCAGTGCCATGCTCGCAGAATCTTCTAGCTCATGATTCTTCAAGACTACAGAATCGTTGATGTTCTTTGGCTTATCCATGGTCTTGCTTCGGCCGTGGTTCTTTGCAATGAGTACCGTCGATGTTCTGAGAGGCGACGGTACCTTGGGTCCATAGGGGTGTGCAGAGCTCGACGTCTTTGACGCGAAGGAAGACCCGTTCCCATGCGAGTCATAATTACCCTGCCTTCCTGTTTCATACGATACAAGAAGATGTGGCGGAAGCGCACGCAGAATCTCGATGCCTGCTTCGAGATACGACGGGTAATAGCATCCAATGCTTGGCCTGATGTAGAATAGCCAACTTGCGTAGTTTAAGTCTGCGAATATGTCCTGCATCGTCAGAGTGGACATTTTGTCTTTCGTTCTTGGACTTGTGGATCGAGACAGTAGAGGTTTCGCGAGACAGAACATATATGTACGTACGACGACGTGACAAGCCACATTGCGACACGAGGCCGGCAGATACCGTCGGCTAACTACGTGGCTTGATCATGCCTTGCTACATGCACTACCGATCCTGAATATCGTGATTTCCCCCTATTTTGAAATTCACGAAGACTCCAGATTACTGCCAGAATCCCATTATATACAGCTCATTGTCTTGAAATAACGATGACGAAGTTAGTGTTGTTGTTTCGTCTTCATCCGCGCTATGATTCGAAACTTGATTTAACTCCGATTTATACTTATTCCCCGTTCCCTCGCCAAGGAAGACGAAGCCTCTTTTCTGCCTGTCTCAAGATTTAGCCCCGCCAAGATCCAAGGGAAGTAGCGCAACTCAGATTGACGCACCAAGCATCTTGCCAGTCAGATTCCAGAATGGGATTCTGATATGCTTCTCTTGGAAGAGATCACAGGGTGTCGAATAGTAAGGAGACAACGCGTCCGTCACTCTCCACTTCGCTAATTGTCTGCGTCGTTTGTATCCTATGCGCACTGCTCAACACAAGGCTCTGGCATGATGACAGATCTGCATCTAATTTTCTGCAGAGGTATTAGACGAAGCTAAGACAGCTTCTGCTAGCATTGCTGCAACTGCGAGTTAATGCGATCCACGAGAAAGAAACCACTGCTCATAACATTCTGTATTATTGATGAGCTGGCACTATTCATTATCATAGTCCTAAATGTCCTGTGGCTCGATGCAATCTTTTTCCTATTGAAGCTGGAGATGCTACACAGTCACAGCTCAATTTAAATTTCAGGCTTAACAAAGTTTGGAAGAATCATAAAATATACCGCCATAATCTAGGAGCCAGCCAGCCGGCCCTCATGAATCTTATCATCTGTGGCAACATATTTTAATTTGCAGCGTGACTTTCGTTTTCCGTAACAAGTTGATTTCCCACCTGATGTTTTTCAGAGATATTGTGGTATATCCGCTAGGTATGTGCCCTGCTCCAGTAGCAGAATTTGTAGATTATATCATGTCAGGAACTGGAGCTAAGATTAAAAAACATGTCTCGACTGTACGTAAGCAGATTATCTATACGTTTATTCAGTTGCACTATTTGTCGATTTCACGCTGATGACTTTTAGCTGAACAGTTCTTCGAACTGCCGAAAATTTGCGGGGAGGAATGTGAAACGCGCTGATCCCTCGGCCGAAAATCTCGGCCCGGTCCAGTCGCATTGTGGGCTGGCCGAATCAGGATCTTCTCCTTTCAAAGGGGTGACGAGAGAGCAAGCTCAAAAGAATAGGAAACAATATATATACTATCCTCTGCGAATCGACGAGTACGGTCCGAGAGGCGAATCACAAGCGTGACCACTGGCGAGCTCCTTCGTCGAGATTTCGATTTTTCATCATACACGCACAGCACAATAACGGCTGTTGGGGGTCTGGAGAGGCCTAGGCATGCGCGAAACGGAAGGTTCGAGCAAGGCTAATAAGCTGTAGCCCCGTGCCCAACTGCAGCACGCGGCGATCCATGAGGATTTTTTGAGGTTGCAGAAAACTTGCTGCAAGCATGCGATGCTTTCTCTTCCACGGCGAGTCTCATGACCAGCCTGGAGCGGTTTTAAAGCGGTATTTATCTTCTTGTTCCCCCGAAATGAAGAAGGGGTGGAAGGGCGGAAAAAAAGACGAAGAAATTTTCGGGTTTACGCCACTGCCAGCCACCGCCACCGAGGTTTAGTCCGCATTAGACTATAATACCAAACACAAGTAAATAGCCCCCGAATTCGTTGGCCCGGTTTGTCGAGCGCCCTCACGCTGCCCACGTTGTATTTGACCTTCGCTCGTTGCCCGACATCAAAAACCAGTCCGCTCTTTGCTCCCAACACTTTCCAAACGATGAAGTGTTATACAGCCCTCTCCTTCCTCGCCGCTGCCATGATTGTCCGCGCTCAGTCGGTGAGTTGTCATCACTTTGTCTATGCCGTCATCATTTTGGAGGCGTCGACGAGCAGGAAGCGTCGCTTTCGTCGATGATATTTCCTGCTCGCTAAAATGCTGAATGATGATTCTGCGGCGACGAACATGCGGTCTTTACCTGGTTACTGATTATTTGTTTCTCTCCCGCAGTCATCGTCGACATGGTCTTCGGCCTCCTCGACGTCGTCAGCGAGCCCGCTCGTCCCCTCGGGTATCAGTGCCGCCTGCTCGTCCTTCCTCGAAGCGCTCAACAGCAACTCATCCATCACGTCTTGTATCACTCCCATCGTCAACGCAACCTCAGCTTTCGGACCATTGGCTAACTCCTCTTCCAACTCCTCCGCAACGGCCGATGCCAGCTCGATCAGCACTGCGCTTAACTCGCTCTGTGCGACTTCTTCGTCTAGCTCTTGCAGCCAATCGGCCGTCCGTAGCCAGCTCGCGTCCTTCTACACCGCGTGCCCGAGCGAGTTGACGGGTTCCTCTTCCAACAAGGACGTGATCAGGATCTACGACGTCCTCTACACGCTCATCCCGATGAAGGCGGCTGCATGCACCAAAGACGACAGTGGCCGCTACTGCGTCACGCAGATCAGCCAGGGCGGCTCCTCGTCTGCGCCGGGCGGTTCAGCCTCGCCATCGGCGTCCCTTTCAGCCGGCTCCAAGTCTGTCTTGTCTTCGAAGCAAAGTGGGTACGAGCTCGTGCAGAACAACCTTTGGCAGGGCTCTTCGTCGCCGCTGGGCAAGCGCGCCCAGGTCACAGACAACGTCACATCCGCACTCATGCCGAACACGACGACGTTCCGCAGCTCGAACCTTGCGTTCCTGTTTCTGACGCCGGACTTGAGCTCCGACAAGCTCTGCGTCGCGTGCACGCGTAGCGTTATGAGCGCGTACATTGCCTTCGAGCAGAGTGCGCCCTATGCGCCCGGTCTTTCCAACTCGCCGATTCTCGGCGGCCAGCCCGCCCTCTATTCCGCCGTCAACTCGACGTGCGGCGCGAACTTCATGAACGGTGCGGTCCAGGCTGCCGGCGGCATCTCAGATGGACTTATCAGCGGCGCGGCTCCTCGTGTCTCTCAGGAGGGAAGCCTTTTCACTGCAGCGGCAGCAGCCATCCTCGGTCTCGCCGCCTTCCTGTAACCATGTAGACGGGTATTTTTCGATGGTCGACGACAAGTCGCTGGATGATTAGGATTTTTTTCTGTTGGAACTCCCCCTTTATTTTCTCGTGGCATAGTTTTGTCTTCTAGCTGATTTTTTATTTCTTTGTTTCTCTCGCCTCTCGTAGACCAGCTTGTTTATTATGAATGCAGCTGCAAGTGTTTCCCGTTTATTATGCGCCTCGTACCTAACTCCCAAATTTAATCTCGCTGTGCGGATATCATCATTCCTCGTCCCTCTCCCTCGTCGTGTTTCCTGCTTAGGTACAGGCTATCGCATGCTTATACCCTGCTCGGCGTCGTCCGTTGACATTTGTATATTGGCATGAATATGATCTGTGATCATTGCGAGACTAGCACATGGTAGAGTGGAACGTCGTTCTACCACTTTCCCGACAAAGTAAGCAAGAATATATGTTCACGTCTTCTACCCTGTTATGTTCGCATGATGGCGATCCTCCTGGCAATTGTATTAAACTTTCTAACGATGCCTGACCATCCCGAAGACGAGATTACGGGGCAGTTTGAAAACCTGCGGATATTCCCTCTCGCAAGTCATAAGACGATGCTTTTTCTGTTTGGAGTCGCTTTGTTAAATCGGAAATCTTCGGATTATTTCAAAATAAAACACAACTTGTTCGAGCACAGCAGTCAATATACACGGAAGCTTCAAAAGCCAGCTTGGATAGCAAAGCGAGAAAGTCCGAAGTATGAACAAAGCAGGAAAGATGGAATCGAGGCCAGAAGTCAGAATGCTTCTTGGACTTGAGATGGGGTGGGGTTGGGGATGTCGAAGCATTGATCGCGAAGGCAGAAGTGAAGACTATAAGGAGCGTCGGAATCCTCGCGCAATCAGCACAGCCGAACTACATCTTAGTTAATTCCCCAGCGTATTTGATCATCGACGATCGTGAAGCAGATGAAGATCACCTACCAGGGCTGGCACACGCACCACGAGCTCGCGTCGTACCGCCTGGCCGTCTGCGCAGACGATCGTGCTCGCGATACGCAAGCTGAACGTCGACCCGGCCCACAAACCGCGTGCATGCGAACGTGATCCTCGCCTACAAACTCGAACACTCCAGCGTGGGTGTGGCGGGAGCGGCATTCAGCGAGGACGTCGCAGGCGCGATTGACGCGCTGTGTGCGGACCCGATCATCCCGCGCATCATGGATCATAGCAGTGAGTTCAACCTGATGGACAGCACGTCGTACTTCTTCTTCGAGGTCGCGCGATTTGGGTATGCGGGCTACGTGCCCACCGCGGCGGACGTGCTGCGCGTGCGCGCCAAAAGAGCACCGGCTTCGTCAAGACGCGCTTCAACATGAGCGAGCTCAACATTCTCATGTTCGACTTCGGCGCCAACGCTTCGAGCGCAGAAATTGGATACGCGTCGCGTAGATAGACATGATGTACATAACCATGAAAATAGACTTTTGACTCAAGAAAAGAGGTTGAAATTTGAACTCTGTTTTGCAGGGCTACGCTATACGCAGACTAGCGCCCGAGCAGGACGCCACTCGTCGTGCTCTGACGATATTCACCTTACTAATGTCAGATATGCATTCGTCCTAAATCAGCTAATATACATGTATACTAAAGCAAATGGCACAAAAAGAGAAAAAGAGAGGAATCGTAACTTGCCATGCGTAGCAATGGCCCACTAACCGAAGTACTTCTTGTGGAGAAGAGCAATAAACTGCCCGTCTCCATCTCAGTCTATATGCGCTTCGCAGTCCTGAAACTGATTTCGAATTGCTCGACGCGCTGAGCGCTCCATCGTGCATCAAACTATGAACCGCGCGGATGACAAAACTTCTAGTGAGAGACAAAGCATGGCAGGGGAAATATATATCGTTCGAAGAATCCCGCTTCTCTGTCCGTCTGACACGGCTTTTAGTCTTTGGTCGAAGCTTCGTTTATTACCTGCGCTGCACTTCTGCAAAATCACTTACACGATAGATCTAACATCAGGGATCATAGAATACTTTGATATGTTCGCCCGAAAGCTTGATTTGATAGATCGAGGCTGTTGTAAACATGCTTCTCCAGCATTCTCCTGCACTTCGTGTCGACATAGAAGCCAGCACGTCAGCTCATCAAAGTAATGGAACAATATTATAGGGTTCTATCTATGTCGCAGAAGACGGTTAAAGCGAATGATTCTGGTGTTCTTACTATCTTTTCGGACGAAGCATCAGCCGGACTTAAACACCGTTGACTCTGTCGACCTTCTTTCGTTTCTATGAGCGAGGCATGTTGCTGATGTGCTCGAATTTCCTATATACATGCACATCAGTCATGCAGGCCTTTGTTTGATAAATACCGGTCAATCTTCGAGCATTGCTGACCTCCAGAAGCTCCCTGTTAATCGTCTATCCCAACGATCACAATGCTTTCAATCCGCTCCGATGTCGAATCTGTTGGTCTATCTGTCGCCTCAATTATTTATTCCGAAGTTTTCCAGGAAATGTACGGACAATTGGTTATTTCAACTATCCTAATTTACGACACAAGTTGAGTCAATAAGCCGTCTAACCTATCAAAGCGAGCTTATTGTATCGTGTAGTCATTACTATGGACAAAGAGGTCCGGCATTTGATACATTTTTAACACATCATTTTTTTTTAAACTATAATGCGCACAGGTCCAATATTTCTGGGTAATTCGGCCAAGTGCATATCTGTACTGCATATGCTAATTACAAACACATTAGAGCTCTCCTCGGAAGTTTGTCAGCTTGATTTACTTCTTGGTAATGTCCATTTCTGCACTTTACTCGTTCTAACTGACAAGGGAAAATACCAGAACCGTTATGTCGGGGTTTTCAGTGCCCTTTCCTCTCCATTTTGTAAGTAAGACGAATTCATCCGGAAAGCTTAGGCATCTAATCAGTTGATACACTGGAAGATGACACGTTTCGTGCGAGCAATACATTGTAAGTGCACATAAATAGTTCGATAAGTACATATGTTGACGATAAAACTTCTGCAACGGTCTAGATGTAAGAATGCAGAACCATCTGTGCAGTCTTTGAATTGACACGACAGAGCAGGCCTATATTCGTTCTGGTCTACTGAGCTTGCTAGTGAGCTTATATAATGCTGCGTAAAACAAAGACAGTTTTATTAATTATTTTAGGTTGGATGACCATCTTACTACTCGACTGTAAGAGCTAACCCTCCGTATGCTGGCGTTTTCGTTTTTTACATTACTATTATTTTGCTCTTTGAAACAGACATACTTTACATGAGAGTCATGGCCCTCTTTTCACAAGGTAGACGATTCCCGATATATCTCGCAATTATTCCTTTCTGAACTCTTGTAGACGAAAAACTGGCTATATGGCTCAAATCGTTATTTGGATTGGAAGCAGCTTTTACCCTCGGCATCCTTCTATATGAATCTTTAGCTGAAGGAAGTAAGTGCTACAGTAGGACCTCTCGTTAAGCTTACCTGTGGTTAAGCTTAACTTGTCAATAAGCTTGAGATTTTGTGTCCACGGACACGGTAGAACCGAAAAAGAAGCACGTTAAGCTTAAATGTACAATACGCTTAACGCTTAGCCATATTTTTGAAAATTAATTGGAAATAAGCTTAACAACAGGTCGCTTACATAAGTTTTTGGAGAGTCACAGTTCATATTTCCTGTGGTTGATTTAGTACTGCAATTCTTGTCTTTTCCCAACATGTCTAGAGAGCTTGTTAGGCACTTGCAAAACTTGGTCGGTTCTTTCAGTTCTGCCCCGGAGATAATTTTGCACAAGCTCGTGCACTTTTACCGAAGATCAGAAATGAATTTCGCAGAGATATCAATGGATCTATTGAGCAGGCTGACATTAGGAAGTTTTTCTCGCAGTAAGTAGGAAAAAAATGCTATTTTTATGTAATTATGTAAGGCCGTGGATAAGCTTAACTTGTCGTTAAGCTTAGGCTCAGGTGTCCACCGAGGGTCAAGCTTAACGAGAGGTCCTACTGTATATGCAGTTCACTAATTACACAGAATCCTGCTCATATACGGTCAGTTGCTGTAGAAGCTCTTGCCAAGGGAGTCACCATATGTGAAGTTGAAAAAGTACTTCCTGTGATGTGGCCGACTTTATACTGGTCAGCGCGACTCTATCATTTCGTAGATATTTACTGACCTAAGAGGCTTATGAAGGGCTGGACCACTGGCGTACGAGTTTATCTTGATGGTCCTGGCACTCTACAAAGCTGCCGATTTCTGGAGGTCATCAGCAGGCTTGCGAGGCTTTGGTCTTGTCAAGGTCATTGTCCAAGACCAAGCAATATATTTTCTTCTGTGATTTGAATTTAAATGCTCTGATTATTTTCGATTGGACTGACTTCGTCTGAATCTTGGCAGGGTGATATCTTGCGGATGCTGCAAAATCATAAGCTTCCATCTTGCCACTTTCAACCTATTGCACGACAATTTATTCGATACAATCGGGGGTGCCACCCTTCTTTGTGTCCTTGGGAGCCGTCTGTTGGTGAATTTAAAGGAGGCAGGAGAGAGGGGTGTTAATGGCGGAACAAGCTACAGGGCGAGCACCATGAGTGATATGGAATTTTCCTGAAAATCTTGTGTACATCCAAGGTAATGTTTTTTGTTAATTTTCTGTCGGCTGGCATGACTGTGTTTGGGCGACGGAGCGCGCAACGGGCGCGACCGATGGCAGGAAGGACATGCGCAAATCGTCATCCACGAACGCTGATCCATCGGAGGGGTGCCCGACGAGGAAAGGAGATTTTGATAGGTACTGCCTTGTCCTTGTATTGTGTGGGCAGTTCTATGGAAATAGTAAGAAAACACGACACTTGCTTGAATTCTCCAGCGAGTCCTGGATCGCTGCTGTAGATCTGTGCGAACTGCTCCGGCGTAGGCTCCGCATTTTCAATGTCCCAGCTTCATTTCACCCACGGTGATATCGAGCTGCAAAAGCCGACCATTGTTAAATCTCCCGTGTCTCCACGTCGTAGCTAACGAAATCAGAGCATACCTTGATGATGATTCGCATATCCTCATACATCTTATCCTCATCTACCTCTATCATCCACCGACGAGTCCTCATCCTCCTGCGACGCAAACTTGTGTCGCTTCTTCGCGCCGCCCTGCGGCTCCGGCACGCTCTGCAACAGTGCGCGTGTGCGGTCGTAGCCATCCTGATTGCGCAGACGCTTCCGCCAGGACACCCACCACTCCGCATCGGGGCCCCGCAGGGTCCGCCCAACTTCCAGTATGGCCAGCTGCTCCTGTATCGACTTGGCGATGGTTGTGTGATAGCTGGAGGAAAGACCATAGTTTTCTATGACCGACTGCACGAAGACTTCGGGTGTTACAATAGGGCCTGTCAGCAACAATGATAAGGGAGATCAGCAAAAGAAGAGATCAGAACGAGGCTGCTATATTTTCGCACCATTCAAATTCCACACAAACGTATCGCAATATTTATGGTGCTCGACATCGAGCTCGAAACGTATCGGGACGAGCTGCTATGCGCGGTTCGCCTCGCCCGGCTTCAGTTTCCCAGTCACCTTCAGGCCCTCGCGCCGCCGCACCTTCTTTCTGCCGCCTCCGCGCGCGTCTGCACCTCTCGAGGTGCGATCTACAACTTACGTCATCGCCGCTTCTGACTTTCGACTTCCGAGTTCGAACTTCAAATCAAAAAGTTCGATTTTTCAGTGAAAACAAATGCCATAAAGTTCAATTTTCCAACGATAAATAATGTCATACTGTCTCATACATACAAATGCCATACAGTCATATGTTATCTACTGAGGCTATCATACAACGTATTCGATAATTTTTTGGATCTCATCGTACAACCATTTCGGTACTTTTGTCGGATCCCCGGCTTCAGGACAATCAGCTAAAAGTTCCCTCACTTTTTCGTCAATCTCTCCTTTAGAGACAAGGGGCTGAACTTTTAATATTTCAAATTTATCCATGGAAGTGCCAATCTTCATGCATCGAACATCCCATTTGTCGCCACGTTTGTTCGCTGCAATATTGAAAGCCCTCTCCCAACCATCTGTCAATACAATGCGATGTATCAGTACATATAACCGCTCTGCTGCTAATGACATACATTCGGTCAAAGACTGTGAGATGTTAGCATAATCTGCGTTTGGCCCAACAATGTCATGTATATGTTCAATTTTACCGCGCACTACTGCTTCTAAGTCATCTTCGGAGGTGAGCTTAGAATTGTAATAATGATTTTCCTTCAAATTGCCGATTTGATAGAGATGAAATTTTCGCATTTTTGACTTCTCTTCGTCAGGCGCGTAAACTTGGATGTTCATTCCCTTTGCCCAACAATCTGTCATTACAGCTCGATAGTCAGTCCTTCACCCTAATCCAGCCAATGTGAATGGCCCTGCAGACTTACCTATGAGAAGTTCTTTTGCGACCTTAACACCACCATGAACCTCTACTCCATGGATATGCTTGGGCATTGTTTCTTTCTTTGCGAATTTCAGATTACTCCTTGTCTTCTTTCGCTTGTGTGATATATGGCGAGTTGGGGGTGTAGAAGAGCTGATGCAGAAAAGCATGCACAGTTTCCTGGATTTATACTCGTTCGTGCTTTTATTTTTATTTTATTTTATTTTATTTTGCTCCTGTCAGCTTTGCGTCAGCGTAGATCGTATCGCTCAAAGTACAAAACGACCATCTCCTTGCAGCGCTCCTTCTCCCCATGGGTCTATGACTTGCTGCATTCGTTGTAGCTCGGTGCTCAATGCTTGTGTACGCAATGTTCGGGACGCCGGCGGAGTCAAATGTGCACCACAGAATATACAAGGGACGAGAACACTCCAACCGGCGCATATCTCTGGCTGCGGGGATCGACGAGAGCGGTTAACACTAGCTTCAAAGCGGCATGCCGCGCTCCGGTTGTCCTTTGCATCGGTATTACAGGTGCTCTGGCCACGTCCCCCATAAGTACCGCAAACCGTCGCGTTCAAGATATCGTTAGCTCGACCATTGGTTTTTTGCGGTATTCTGAAAGGGGACGGAGTCGTCTCGCTGCAAATTCCGGCGGCCAACCCATTGAGACGTCGTCCAAGCATGTGTGGCACTCCCCCCTGGTCCAACCCCACTCTTTCCCTGTGCTCACGCGCGGCCCGCGGCCCGGACGCGATGCAAGATGGATGGTGTATTCGCACCACGCGGGAAAAGGCACGAGGGCGCGTCGCGCTTTGCGGTGTTCAAGCGCCGCTGCTGCTGCTGCTGCTGCTGCTGCTGCTGCTTTGGCAGCGCCGAGGGCGCGCCGAGCTCCGAGATTCTGAAAAAGTTGCCAGCGAGGAGACGAAGACGAACGCGCGGCCAGCAGTCGATTCACGAAATCGCTTTGGGCAGAGTCGTGTGTACACGACGGCATGAGTTCTGGAGACATCCGCGCGCTCTAATCCAGAGCGGCTGAGAGCGTCGTACGAACTGACAGCGAGAGCCCCAAGTCGCAGGCAGACGCGTGTGCTCTTCGACGTGTGCGGGCTTTGCTTACTAAGTTAGCGGGCTTGACCGCTGCGAGGCACGCGCCCGCCTCCCGCGCGCCGCAAGCTCACAAACAGCGACAGCCGTACCATTACATTCGCAATCGCAAGACCCAAGAATAATAAATACATCGCGCGAGCCCTCAAGAACAACAAAAACAAGAAAAATCATTCTCGCCCCTCTTCCTCTTCCCCTTCCCCGCCCTCATCGTCACTCGCCTCCGCCGGCCGAATCGCATACCACCGATCAAACACGCCCTCCGGGTCATAGCGGCGCTTCACGCGCCTGAGCCGCGCGTAGTTCGCGCCAAACAGGCGGCGCGCCGGCCTGTCTCTATCCTCGTCCGCATCTCCTTCCCCGGCCCCATCCGGGCGCGCCCCCGCCGCGGCGCTATAGTTCCCATACGCGCGCTCGCGCGCGTCCGCGGGGGCCGCCTCCGCGCGCGCGACGAGCTCCGTGAGCGCGTGCGCCGCGGCGCGCGCCGCCGCCTCCTTCCTCTTCTCTCCCTCCTCCCCCCCGGCGGGGGCGGGGTCCCACGTGCAGATGCAGAGCACGTTGCTCGCGGGCCCGCGCAGCGCGAACGCGGTCGCCGCGCTCGGGACGCGGTTGATCGCGTCCAGGGGGAAGAACTCGAACAGGAACGAGACACGCGGCAGCGCGCCCTCCCCCTCTTCCTCGGACGCCAGCTCCTGCATGCGCGCGAAGACCGCCTCCGCGACGGCGGGCGAGTAGACCGCCTGCGCCGCGCCGCGCATGTAGACGCCCTGCCCCGCGCGCACGGCGTCGTTCTGCAGCGCGTTCACCCGCTCGTACGGCGTCTCCCCGCGCGCCGTCGTGTCCACCTCCGGGCCGAGCGCGAGTATCTCCGCAAAGCACGCGCGGCCCTCCTCCCCCGACCCGTTAAAGAAAACAGTAAGCACGACGCACGGCGGCTCCGCGGCGCCGCGCACGACGAGCGCCTGGAGCATGCCCGCTTGCGGGGGCGGGCCGCCGCCCGGGCGCGCCCACCAGCGCGCGGTCGCGGCGAACACGGCGTGCGCGCGGGGGGCGGGGAAGACGAGCGTGCCCGCGAAGACGGTGCGGCGCTGGGGGTGCAGCGCGAAGACGAGCTCGGCGGCGGCGCCGAAGTTGCCGCCGCCGCCGCGCACGCCCCAGAAGAGGTCGGCGTGCTGCGTGCGCGAGGCGGTGAGGACGGCGCCGGCGGCGGTGACGATCGTCGCCTGGAGGAGGTTGTCGATCGCGAGCCCGTGCTCGCCGGAGAGCCAGCCGTAGCCGCCGCCGAGCGTGAGGCTTGCAGAGAGAGAGCATAAGCCACGTGACGCATGCGATACGCATATACGCAGGAAAGACTTACCCTCCGACGCCCGTCTGCGCGCAGCAGCAGCATCAGCACGCGCACTTCGTTAGCTCAGCAGACACTCACGTGGTTGACGGTGCCGCCGACGGCGGCAAGGCCGTGCTTGATCGCCTCCTCGTCGACGGTCTTCCACAGCGCGCCGCCGCCGACGTACGCGCGGCGCGCGGCGGGATCGACGCGCACGCCGGCCATGTAGCGCGAGAGGTCGAGCACGGCGCCGCGCGCGGCGGAGCTCGCGCCGGCGGGGCTGTGGCCGCCGCCGCGCACGGCGAGCGGGAGGCGCGCGGCGCGGGCGTAACGCACGGCGAGGGCGGCGTCCGCGGCGTCGCGGGCGAAGAGCACGAGCGCGGCGGGGCGCGCGGCGTTGGCGGCCCAGCGGGCGATGGCGGCTGTGTACTCGGGGTGGGTGGGCGTGACGATGTCGCCCTTGAAGGCGCGGCGGAAGTCGGCGTCGGAGAGGGCGGGCTCGGGCGCCTTGGAGGAGGAGGCGGGGTGGACGACCATGGTTGCTGGGAGGGGTGCTCTGGCTCAGGGTGGAGTCTTATATTGGGCGCGGCGGGCGTGTATATGCGCGCAGGCGATCGTCGGCTTCGGCTTCCGAGGGGCGAGGCGTGGCCACCCGGGCCACCGAAGCCAATGTCCGTATATAGCCACCGTCTGCCTATTTTCCTCGTCTCGACGGCTCTTCCATCTATCCTTTCAGCGATCCGCATCCGAGCGTGCAGCAACGCGCGGCACGAACACGCGTCGCAAGGCCTCCGATATGCCCGCCTCCACGCAGCAAGGGCTGGCTGGAATCTTCCGTCTGTCTGGCTCTTCCCAGCAGGCCATGGCGGCCGTCGCGTGGCGTCATTCTCCGTGAGAGCCCTACGCAGGTCTGTCATTCTACTGTCTTAACTGTTCACCTCTTCTTCAGCCCGCTTAAGCCACCTCTTGTCTTACTTAGCACCGGGCTGACCCGTTCCGATATTCTGGACCGCCCGTCGACGAGCCCCGCCGTCAAGCCGGAAGTACGCGCTCGCCTCGATGACGTGGTTGACAGCCCGCAGCCGCTCTCGCTTGCACCGCCCAACAACAGCATTGCCACGGACAGCAGCCGGCCGGACTGGGCTCGAGACGGAGCGCATCCGCGCGCCGGCCATCTCTGCAGGAGCGGCTTGGACACTGCGTCTGCGTAGCGACGTTACGGATCTGTTATTGTTGGATGAATCAGCAAGTTCTCGTGTCGAATCCTGAGAGTGAATTTACAATCTCCACTTCCTTTTGGTTCTATGTATAGAGCGCACTTGTTTTCGAGATTGATCACAGGCTTCACACCATACGACAGTCGCTGGGCGCAGGCGCAACGCCATTCAACCCGTTCAAGAAAGAGACGGGTACGAGCGATTTTTTTCCCCCTTCACCTCAACTTAGCCTCGGAAGTGGTTGGCCAGAGCCGAGGGTTACTACACTCGCAGACACCTGATTGCCTATGGCACGCTGCCAGCTTATCATCCAAAAACAAATTACATAGTTTTTTTTGCTTCTCATTTATCTAGATTGCATTTGTTCTAATATAATATATACTGGAGAAAATGGGAATGGGGAAAAAAGGAATCATCCCATTCCTTCTCCAGGTCGCCAAGAAAAACGATCAAAGTTTGTTTCTTCAGTCTCAACAAACCCGAGACCGCCAGGAACCAAGAGGGATGGTTCGTGTCTCTCACTCAGTCGTAGTATTCCAGCAAAACGTGCCCTTTCTTCATGTCGGGGCCAGTCGCATAAACGGCTCCGCTGTCATAGTCGAGGTTGACGATCATGCCGCGACCTGAAGTAAGCTTTGACTGCAGCAAGCCACCTTGGTTCCCTGACCACACGCTCGCGAGTGTCAGGGCGTGGTAGCCAGGCTCGGAGTGTCTATATCTGTCTTCGGGACAGTACAGAATCCGTCCGCTTTTCGATGTTTGCATTCGGACATTCCAACTAACAAGTGGCAGTTGATATGGCCGGGAACAGCTGTTCTGGATAAAGGAAAGGGATCGAGTTTCTTTGTCCCTCACGAGACAAATAATGTGTGCAATAAGGCACGAGCCGCCTGAAAGTCTAGATTGTGGATTCTGCATTGCCGAGAGGACCGAAATTGTATCGATCAGCTCATCTTTTCCACTGTAGCTCCCAGGAATGCTCGAAGGCACGTACGCCCCGTGCAGTGTCACGGATTTCAGTAGGCCTATTGGATCTGTGGAATGTGGCATTGTTGCGGACATGTCGATTGTGATTTCGGTAGAGAGAAAATCATCGATATTTGGCATTGCTGTTTTCCCCATAGTTGCCTGACTGAAAATGTCACTAAGCGACGCAGCTGCTAACTTCAGGTCAGAGTTTTCTAGTAACTGGCCTGCGGAAACTTGAAAAGCCATAAAGAGAAGGGATCTGTCGATGATTTCTACGTTGAAGATGAACATGGAAGCCTAAGAACAAATCAGATATCGATTGGCTGAGTTGTATTGACTCGGCTTACGGGCACTGTAGCAAAAGCCATCACTCCGGTCTCCCAATTGACGAAGATAAATTGTCTTGTCGTAGCCACGACGACAAAAGGCCCACGCATGCAAATTTTGTTAACGCGCGGTTCGACGGCATTATCAAAAGGAACTGTTTTTGTACACCTCACTTCCGCGAGGTTCCTGTGGAAGTTGAACTCAACAACCTCGATAAGTCTGAAATTTGGGATGAGAAATGGTCGGATAACGGGCATAAGGACGTACGTACTGCTGAGTCATGGTGAGGAGTACACTATAAGCGACCACCAGCGATGTCCTATCATTTATATACTGACAGGTCATAGCAGCCGGTGGCCCTCATTCCAGCGTTTGCCATGCATACTTAATGCTCTGGCCTTGCTTCTCTCCGGTCAAGTCCCAGCAATGAATGCCGTGCTGTAAGTAGCCAATCAAGTGTCGCCTGCCGGATGGAACCCGCAGCAGCGTGGGTCTGCCACCAACTTCTATCCTGATCGTGCTCGTAACACGCGGATTGACACTCGACCAGTTGTAATGTCCTCGTACTGCGCGCACGACGTGGTCTCGCAGCTCTGCATCTGTGAGCGCATCTGCAGACATGCTCGGTGACATCTGTGGAGCGTGTTCGAGGTCCGCGTTTCGCAGGAAGTAAAGCCAGACTGAGCGGATAGACACGATGTCCCGGAGGCGCTTGTTCATCTAGCGATCAGTCCCGATGAACGTGTTTCTATCCCAACAGACTGGCAAACGCTGACTGTACGTACCATCTCAATCTTTAGTACATCGACGACGCGACAAAAGGAAAGGATCTTGAGGAGAACATCCGCTGGAAATTCGCCGAATCTCATCGCGAGGCGTAGCTGTTCGAAGGTGGTTTATCTTAGCAGAAAGGAAAGATGTCGGTTAGAGTCTCGTAGGGGGGCTCAAAGTCTTTCCTGAGACTGAGATGCTAGCCTTTTACAGCGATGACGTGTACTCTGTTCTTTCTTTTCATTGTTTTCCCCTTTTCTTTCAATGGATACTTAAGATTTACTATAATTTGTTATAAAGAGTCCTAGGGAATATTATTATCAAAAAAATATGCTGTTGTAGAGGGACGATCCAGGGTACGGGGACGTCGATTTGCTTTTCGAACAAATGCCTTGGGTATCAACGTCTTTAACCCTACCTAGCGCTCCTGAATAAGTTGCCGGTAGTCGTATTTGCGAGCTGACCAAGTTCTGTACCGGGCTTCAAAGCCGACATGCCACAGCATAAGCTAATGGAACACATTGAGGTGCGAAGGCTAAAACAAACAAGAAAAAAATATACTGTAATTCGAGTGAGAGCACATTGCTATTTGACCACGGCACGAAAGTGGAGCGTTTACAAGCTGGTCGAGGCAAGATCCCGGCCAACAGATCGAGGCTTTTGGGCGCAGATGATACGAAAAAAAAAAATCTCTGCCCCGTGTACCATCCCATTCCTTCGCCAAGTCGCCAAGAAAACGATCAAATGCTTCTTCCGTATCAACAAAGCCGAGACCGCCAGAGCGCAGAATAGGCGTTTTTTCATCCCGCGAAAAGCACCTTTGATGCTGTCACGCGCGTCTGAGCCGTACATATGGTCCGGCCCAGGAGCCAAGAGGGATCGTTCGTTCCTCGACTTTGGACATTAGTCGTAGTATTCCAACAAAACGGACCCTTTCTTTGAGTCGGAATCAGTTGCAATAGTGGCTCCGCTGTTATAATCGAGGCTGATACCAGTGATCCTGCGGCGATCTGAAGTACGCCTTGACTGTAGCAAGCCACCTTGGTTGCCTGACCACAGGCTCGCGAGTGTCAGGGCGTGGTAGCCAAACTCAAAGTGTCCACGACTCCAGTACAAAATCCGTCCGCTTTTTGATATTCGAATTCGGACATTCCGACTATCAATGGGCAGTTGATATGGCTGGGAAGAGCTGCTGCGGATAAAGGAAAGGGATCGAGTTTCTTTGTCCCTCACGAGACAAATAATGTGTGCAATAAGGCATGCGCCGCCTGAAATTCTAGATTGTGGATTCTGCATTGTCGAGAGGACCGAAATTGTATCGACAAGCTCGTCTTTTCCGCTGTAGCTCCCAGGAATGCTTGAGGGCACGTACGCCCCGTGTAGTGTCGCGGCTCTCAGTGTGAGCTTTCTATCTGCAGAACGTGACGCTGTTATGGACATGTCGATTGTCATTTCTGTGGAGAGAAAATCATCGATACTTGGCATCGTTGCTTTCCCCCCAGTTGCCTGGCTGAAAATGTCGCTAAGCGATGCAGTTGCTAGCTTCAGGTCAGAGCCAGAATAACCTGCTATCGGGCCAGCGAGAGCTTGAATAACCATAAAGAGAAGAGATCCGTCAAAGATTTTTACGCTGAAGATAAGCATGGAAGCCTAAGAACGAATCAAATATCGATTGACTGAATTGTATT
The DNA here is from genome assembly GCA_021029095.1 of Phellopilus nigrolimitatus. NCBI lineage: Eukaryota > Fungi > Basidiomycota > Agaricomycetes > Hymenochaetales > Hymenochaetaceae > Phellopilus > Phellopilus nigrolimitatus. The sequence goes on from JAJOHG010000131.1 coordinate 36,819, forward strand.
GACTCGACTTACGGGCGCTGTAGCAAAGGCCATCACTCCGGTCTCCCAATTAATGAAGACGAAATGTTTTGTTGTAACCACGACGACAAAAGGCCCACGCATGCAAATTTTGTTAATGCGCGATTGGAGGGTATTCTCAACAGGAACTGTTTTTGTACACCTCACTTTCGTAAGGTTCCTGTGGAAGTCGATCTCAACGACCTCTATAAGTCTGAAATTTGGGATGAGAAATGGTCGGATAATGGTGCAAAGGGGCATAAGGACATACAGCTGAGTAGCGGTGAGGAGCACACAATAAGCGACCACTAGCGATGTCCTATCATTTATATACTGACAGGTCATAGCAGCCGGTGGCCCTCGTTTCGGCGCTTGCCATGCATACTTAATGCTCTGGCCTTTCTTCTTTCCAGACAATTCCCAGCAATGAATATACCCGCCTCCATGCTGTAAGTAGCCAATCAAGTGTCGCCTGCCGGATGGAACCCGCAGCAGCATGGGTGTGCCACCAACTTCTATCCTGATCGTGCTCGTAACATGCGGATTGACGCTCGACCAGTTGTAATGACCTCTTACTGCGCGTACGACGTGGTCACGTAGCTCTGCATCTGTGAGCGCATCTGCAGACATGCTCGGTGAAATCTGTGGAGCGTGCTCGAGGTCCGCGTTTCGCAGAAAGTAAAGCCAGACTGATCGGATAGACACGATATCCTGGAGGCGCTTGCTCATCTAGCGATCAATCCCGATGAAAGTGTTTCTATCAGCTCCGGAATCCCAACAGACTGACAAATGCAGACTGCGTGTACGTACCATCTCAATCTTTAGTACGTCGAAGACGCGACAAAAGGAAAGGATCTTGAGGAGAACATCTGCTGGAAATTCGTCAAGTTTCATCGCGATGCGTAGCTGTTCAAACTGCTTGATTCACAGGCGATTTATCTTGATTCTAAGTAGGAGGAAGGAAAGATGTCGTTTGGAAATCCGCACATCGGCGAATCGATATCGATTTCGTCACGTGCAAGACATTCAATTCGCAAAAGTGGATAATCGTGAGAGCGATCCTATAAGTATTTCGTCAATATTCTCGTTTCGACGGTCTTCCATGTATCCTTTCAGCGACTCTCAGGGAAAGCATATCTCCGCATGGCATACATGATACGGCGCATATGGTTTGTTTCTTGCTTAGTTGCAGTGGTCAAAGATATTTCACAAGAGATGCCGGATTGCTTGTAAAGCAGTGCAAGAAGGGAGGAAGGTATTCTGAAGTGTTTTGAATCTGATGCTTGTTAGTTCGGTGGCGTACGCTGAGTCAGCGCTACATGTACTGTGGCTGATCTTACATAAAGGATGGTGTGTTCTTTTTGGTGGCTGAAATCTCAAGAAGCTTCCGTCTCCGTCATTCGACTCAATATCCCACTCAGGCTATCTACAAACCTTCAATATCGATGGCCTCGAGCACCAACACGACTTTGAAGCTCTATCCGAAGCCGAGCACAGGATGTTCTTACCAGTCGTACGACGCCAAAGGGACCGAAGTTCTGCGTGCTCTTCCAATGCACCTTCTTCCTCATTCAGACGGGCGAGGACGGAGGCAAAGCTACCCCCACAGACCAGGAAACTTTTTGAAAGCACCGAGTGAGGTGCAACCGTATAAACCTAAGACACCTTCGCCTCTCAAACATTCGACGATGTCCGTCACGAAGGGACCTTCTGGAGGAATTCACAACCGATACCCTGAGAAGGAGCTCATGATAAACGCAATGGCGGAAAACCCGAATACTTACTCAGCCAATGCGAATGGAGAATCTGCGAAAGGCATTCTGGATACGTCGAGCCACTTCGATGCCAATGCACGTGCGTAGACTGATGCTGTCTTTGATTTATACTCGTATTGATTGATATATTTCAGTTCACATCCCAAAACGTGGCAAGTCTCAACCCCGAAGGCCCGTATCCGCACCCACCGCAGCACCTGGATCTGAGGACCAGCAGCGAAAGACAGGCTCTGCATCCACAGTCTTCATGGAACATAAAGCCCAACCACGCAAGCCAAGCTACTTCTTCAAGTCTGCCGTATCTTCAGTCTCTCATGACGCTAAGGCGCATTACCGAAGCGCCGCTGTCGCCACTGCCGCGACTGGCATAGGCACGCTTCTGCAAGAAATTGCTAGGATCCGCGATGAAACGAACGCCTTGAATGAAAAGCTTGACGATCTCGAGAAAAGGGGCCAGCGTCTTGCGATGGGCTGGAAGAAAATCGAGAAAGGTCGTCGGGTGCGCATTTGCGACGTGATAGCCGAAGAGTAAAAGTAGATGAAGTCAAAGAAACTGGTGCTTCATTACATTCCATTGGGAATATCTTGTCAAATGTGATTTTCTGTACAACGAGCCCCTTCCCTCCCGGCTACGCAGACTATCTTAATATTTGGAATCCGACACATTTATCCCAGAAAATATTCAAAACAATGTACAGAGAAAGCACTGATTATCTTGGAGGTTCTGTAGATTCAAAATGCTACAGATTTAACTACAGTACATGTACATACACAACTCGTAGCACTACACAGAATGGAACTACAAGATACCCTCGCCTTTAACGACGGGCCTACAACTAGGCACACATACTTTATTCTGCTCACTCCGACCCATTTCATAGTGGCCATCGAATCAATCGTTTGCTTCACGCATCCGCACCCACAATCCCTTCTATAAAATGAAAATATCTAAGAACAACAATTTCTTTAGTAAGGAAGACTGCTTACATGTGAGTACATCGTAATGTGAGTCTTCGGAAAGATGCGTTCAATCGACTGGCGGCCAGGCACGCTTTTCCATTCTTGTGGCGGATGCGAGTCCGGAGGCTGCGCAGATGAGTCGAGCTCGAAAACATCGAACGTCTGCAACAGGCGAACGAACATAAACGAAATCTCGTTGTACGCAAACTGCAATGTCCTCGATTGAGAAAACTAAATAGGAATGAGGAGTGCCGAAGGTACGTACCTGCTGTCCGAGGCAGATGCGCGGGCCGGCATTGAACGGAAGAAAAATGAAGGGATTCGGCGCGAGGTATTTGCCTAGACGTTCATCAAGGAACCTATCTGGATCGAACTCCATCGCTGTGATTGTACGTGGACATATGAACACGAGCCTCATATAACAGCCGGAGCTTACCATCTGGGCCCCATAGATCTGTTCGCCGGTGCATCATAAACACGGAATATGACATGCTGGAACAGTCAACCAGTTGACGTTTTAAGGTTGACTGTGCGGGTAAGAATATTCCTCACCTTGTACGAGGTGGGATGTACCAGGGCTTCCCGCCCGGATTAGAGTTGGAAAAGGTCGTCGCGTTAATAGACTGCCGGACGTCGAAGGGGCTGTCAAGAAAGAAGTTAATAATTTTACAAGAGGAAGGCAAATAAAAAAAGAGAAAAAAAGTAATAGGAACATTTTGCTCACACAACAGGATATAGTCGAAGCGTCTCTGATGTTGCCGTCGTGTCAAAATGTTAACTGGAGTACGAAAGCGTCCTTACCATTTATCACCGCACGCAAGTACTTCATCTCACGGATATCATCGTAAGAAGGCTTCCGCGTTACGCCTACCTTCTCTAGAATCTCTCCACGAAGACGCTTTGTGACTTCTGGATGCAATGAAAGGAGATAAGTGAGGAAGGTCATCGTCGCGGCGGTCTGTTAAATCGCTAGTTCGGCGTTAATGTCTTCAAAATCAAAGCATTGAAGTTACGTGCAGTATCTCGCGCAGCAATCATAATATTCAAGGTCTCGTCTTTCAAGATGACCGGATCTGAACGGTTAACATTAGCAATGGAAACATGCTCTAAGCACCGTTGACGATAGCAAAGAAGAATCGCGTACCATCTGTTAGCTTGACTAGATGATCCAATAATGTATCGTCGTCCTCGATATCATCCTTCTCGGTCGCGCTGGTCTTGATAGGGGAACTTAAGCCTGCCTTCTCCTTTTCATGCTTTTTTCGGAGCACCTCAGCAAGGATCGGGTTCAGGTATGTGCGAACAATTTCCATAGGCCCTTTCGTCTTGTCATGCCAGATTTCCCACAGGGGCCATATGTCGCCGATTCGTGTCCGCTCCCCGATTGCCATCTGCGCGCTCGAAAGCGCAGTATTAAAATGTTCAGCCTCGCATCTACTCTCCTCCTCATCCCGTGCCGTGCTTCCGAGCTGCGCATTATGGGGGTACGGCAGGCCCGCACGGAGCGCATGCATGCATTTACTGAAGAGGAATTCGGACGCACTGTCGAGCGTGAAACGACCGAGCAGGTCCTGCATATCGAGCGAGTAGCCCTCATGGAAGCGCTGCTGCATAAGCACAATCGCCTGATCCGCATGCCGCGCAAACAGATCAAAGTGACTGATTCGTTCGCGACTAAAGAACGGGCGCGTCATCGAGCGATGGAATTTCCACATATCTCCATCCGAGTTGAAGACGCCCACGCCGAGCACGGAATGCGCTGCTGATATGAATTGATCGCCTGTGGAATGGTATTAAGATGGATAGGAGAGACTAAGACTTCAGTCAAGCACCTTTCTCGAAGTTGTTGAACTCTGTCGCTAGGATCTGCTTTATATGAGCTGGCTCAGTCGTGAAGAGGGCATCGGACCATAAAAGTCGAATGTTGACAATATTGCCTAGTTTTCCCGTCAATGGCCAGAATTGTTCCGCTAAAAAGTCAAGTTGAAAATTTCAGCCTTTGTAATAAAACATAGATATCTATTCAAATGACACACTCACCTACATACCCGGTTTCAAATACATGCTTAAGCTCCATGAGGACATCTATGTTCCCTGGAAGCTTTCCGCAAGTGACAGGGACAGACGTCGCGCCTAGTCTCGCAGCTTCGCGGCGTTGAGTCCAGCTGTTCCTCACAATCTTGGCGAAGAGCACGAGCGGGCACGCAGCGATCCATATGCTCCATTTAAGTAGTGGAGGGGTAGGAATGTCCGCAACGTCTCGTAGGATGTAGAGTCCTCCATACAACCCGAAGACGGGCAGCGAAAGGGAGGGCAGCGTGCGCAGGAGGAAGAGCACACCTGGTGTGGGCATGATGGAGGTAAGAAGATCAATAAAGCAAGGTCACGCAACTGCTTTCAGCTGCATCATTAATCTCCACTGCGGTCACAATGTGGCATTACGAGCCATTTAGAAAGATGCAATTCAAAAGGTTGTCCTTACGCAGTACGATCACGTAATGATGCACTTCCTGAAGCTGTGTATAACGCGCGAAAATGCGATTGACGCCATTCGAAAGGAACCCTTATTTTTCAGGAGAGAATGAACATGTTTATAATAGCCCGGTAACATTTAGAGCGCAATGCTCGAGCCATGATCAGTCCATTCTTCTCAGATGATTAGAGCAGCAGTGAAAATGTTGCTTCAGTTATTCGCAGATTTAAATGCCAGAAGCGTTGTAGACCGATGAATCCGCTCTCCATCCCAGTAAGTTAGCTGGAGAAAACAAATATAGAGCAAGAAATGAGGATGCAGGATGATACATACTCAGCACGCATGCCCGTATCCCACGTTTGGGTGTACACAAATACACACTCTGCTTCCCGGCGATGCTCCTTATAGGCACCAGTCTTGCGTTTAACTGAGCACATGTCTCCGAGGTTCATTCCAAATGATTTCACGACTGGCCTCAACCATATGCTTGTAATAAATCAATAAAATGATTCTGGGACAAGATCGAATGTAACTCACACACATCGAGAGAATCGTCAGATGCGTTTTGAAAAAGCGGATATTCAAGTGAGTTGGCGGACCGATACTTTTTTTCCCATTCCGGCGAGTCTGCAAACAAACCGATCTCAATGCGAGAGACAGGAGGACATGATATTGTCTGCATCATGTAGATCGAGCAACAACGAACAGAAATCCCGAAGTCCCATGAATTACTTTGCGTCTGAAAACTCGACTCTAAGGATTCTACTTCCGAGTGATAGGGGCGATCTTGAGAGTTTTTAAAATAAATAAAAATAACAGCGAGTTTGAGTGCAAGGAAAAGGAAAAGAACGAAGCTGACACGTAAGACGTACACACACACAAATACTCGGCAATGTCGGCATCCCGGCAACGTTACCCCTGATTCGGTCGCAGAAAAGACTCACCGCAAAACTGCCTCGTCGTCCTCGTCGCTCTTCGATTTCGTCTCGCGCCAGCGCATTTGCCGCTCTTTTCCTTTCCTCTGCCTGTTTCTTTCGACTTCTGGACTCGCTCTTCGATGGTTATGCGCTTCAAAACGCTGGAGTGGATACTATGCGAAGAAGAGTGGGAGGGTGAAGGAGGATGACGACTGAAAATGCGGTGCGCACAGGTGAGCGAAGTTCTCAGGAACTGTGTGCACCAAGTTGTCTTCGTCTGGCGATGAGAAGTGGAATATGAGGTAGAACGTGGCCCAGGTGAAGGTTGGATAGGCTGGGGACGGGGGTTTGGTCGATTTTCGAGGCTTTTGGGGGGTGAGTCATCGCTCGCCTTTTCATATTGACGGAATTGATTTTTTTAGGATGTCTGACTGTGATGCCACTTTTTCTCTTGTCGATAATCTCTGCCTTTGAACTGAACCTCGAGACTACTTTATGGCGCCTCCGCCGTTGGTCTTAAGTTTGTTTTCTCACGTCTTCTGTGGCGCCTGGACTAAACTTTTCCATCTATCTGCTTTTCGGCGCAAAACCACTCAACACGAACCACGCAACACGAAAAGTACAGTACTCTGGAACTTTCTTGCAAACAGTCACGCGAGGGTAGGCAGAGAACGCGAGAGCGCAGTCTCACCAAGCCAGATCTACCTACTCAAAGGTCTTCGTTCTTCTGAGTTACTACTCTGGCTCGTGAATATTGCTGAGCCTCAGCAGTGGTCGCTCGTGCTTCTATCCGACATCGCCGAGACCATAGTTGCACTCTTCAACGTCGTCACCATTCCTTTCTGTTGCTCTTTCCTGTCACCTAAGCCACTGTTCTCACCACGGCGCCCGTCATATCGCACACAGTAGACACTGTGCACGCGACGGGCGATAGTCGCAATCGATCTCATGTTGACGCCCAAAACACCCGGCACTCTTGGAGATGACTTGGGACTTGGCTCGGGAACGGTTGCGTGCCAGCGTGGATACGGTCAGCGTGCTGCTTTTTACAGATACAGAATGGGGCGGATAATCGGACTGAACGTGAAGGTATGTTATTTTTTCGAGGCAAAATTTTATACTGATTTTGCTGCTCATTGCAGTCGCAAATGTCTATCTCGCGAGGCCTTGTTACCCGTGCACTGTTTCCGGCTCTTTTTTTTTCTTTTTTCTCTGCGTGAGGAATGGCGTGAGAAATTAAGTTCTACTTCCGAAACCCCGACAAATCCGAGTTTGGTATCGAGAATACTGTCTAACTTTCTCACGCTGTTCTGGTTTTTACACCTCTTCTCGATCGACTGCAATACGCTCACTGCACACCCAACTTTACAACGTCGACATCAAGTTTGCTCTGACTTCGACTGCGATAAAAACTTGAAGAATGCCGTCGTTGTATATGTCACCAGCGGTACTCGCTCTGTTGGCTCTCACTACCGCGCCGGTGCAGCTCGTCGCCGCATCCGACAACGGGATGGACATGAGCATGGACGGCGCCATGTTCGTCTTACTCATGATGACCGAACGTTGTGTCGTCGGAACTAACTGAAGGAAACGCATTAGGGACCTTGCCTCAGGAAACATGCTCATGTACCTGCACTTCACACCTGGCGCCGTGCTGTGGTTCCAGGGATGGGTGCCGATGTCTGCCGGTGCGATGGTCGGCACGTGCATTGGTCTGTTCCTCCTTGGGATCGTGAGCAGGTGGATCGCAGCATGTAGGGGCCTCATGGAGGCGCACTGGCGGAAGCAGTGAGTGTCGCGGCGAAACACTCCACCCTACATTGCTGGAAGACTAAACGAATGCTCTTGACCATTGACCGAAGGGCGTTGATTATCTACGCGAACAAGATGAATACACAACGCCGGCCGCTTGACACGCGCCCGGACTCTTCTTCATCGAAGGGCGGCGAGGCGGAGTCTGCGTCGGGCGTGCCGGACCTCAATAAAGGTGCAGGCGTGGCAGGGATAGGGATGCGCACGGCAGTTCCGTTTATTCCTGCGCACGATATCACGAGGGGCGTCATGCACGCGGGTCAGGCTGCGCTCGACTTTGCGTTCATGCTGGCTGTTATGTGCGTTGCGATTTTCATTTCTCGCTTCTCCCGCCGCAATTCTTACTCTTTCACCACTTCGATTGCTGCGTCTTCGGGCCGTTGACACCGTTTATCTTTCAGGACGTTTCAAGTCGGCTTCATCGCTGCGATCGTCGTCGGGCTTGGCGTCGGCGAGACATTATTCGGACGGTACAGCATGAATGCGCATATTCACTGATCTTCGATTTATTTCTATGCGAGCTGTCGCTTTGTAAATAATAGACCTGCATTGGTCGGACGCTCGATATATCTGTTGAATGTACATCATTTTTGCCACGATGAATCTCATGAAGTGCTTTTGTAGCAGGGGCAAATCGAGATATTATCTTTCGCTGCCGACACCTCCTTGCTTTACCTACCATCTGCTTTGTCCTAGAATAACTCAAAACTTCGCGCGAACCTCGCACTCGGTTAACTCGGAACTGCGCTGTTGCCTCGATTCGCAGAAGGAGAGTGAAAAAGTTTTAGTCGATCACTATATTTGGTACAGTAGCCTAGAAAAGAAATGTGCGCCACCGTGCCGTCTATGTACTCTATGTACATATCTACTCGTCTCTCCACTCTGTCCAACGACGGCCACCTCGACTACGTCTTTAAGTTGATGCTGTCGTCGTCGTCTATTCAAGTTTAACGTCAAGCCTTTTTTCGTCTCTCAAGTTCGAGGTTCTGAGAAAACCTTTCACGGTCAGACGCCAGACAGAAGAGACAGCGAATAACAATGTCCGACGCACCCCCGCCCATACCGACCGAGTTCCAGGTATACAAGTACGCATTTCTATCATAGTTATCCTCCTTCATACAACTTGCTAACCCCTTATATCGACACTAGCTCATATGTGGTCGACCCGGTCTGGCAGCGCACCTTCAGCATCGTCTGGGCAGCCGTCGCCGTCAGCGCGATTCTCATCTCCTTTCCGCGGCTACTCAAGTCCTTCAGGAGTGGTCAGGCTCTTGCGAGTGTAACGGGCGTGTGGGAAGACCTGCATGGGCGGGCGTACGAGCCCATTGCCGCCGCTCCACCGAGCGTGCGTGCAAAGAAGACGCAGGTGAAGAGAGGGAAATCCGGAATTGTCGAGAAAGCGAAGGGATGGGTGTCGAAAATAAAGTCTTTTGCATTGTGGACGGCACCGTTAGTGGGACTTGATCTCGGACAAAGTACGTGTCTTTACTTCCTTGGGGCGTGTGATATATGTGCTGATTCGCATCTCCTTTTCTTTTGTGATTAGTCGTGCTCGTAGTCGCGTACTACGTTCTCCTGCTCCTCTGCATAACTTTGCAGTCCGAGCTTATTGATAACCCAAACCGTGCAGGTGATTCATTCTCCCCCTGGTTATATATAGATTTCTTGTGCCAACCTTCCTTCTGCTCTTTTTCAGGGTTCATGGCTATCGCTCAACTCCCGGTTATATTCCTCCTCAGCACGAAGAATTCTCCACTCTCCATGCTCCTCGGTGCGGGCCACGGCTGGGAAAAGCTCAATTTCTTACATCGCTGGTCCGGGCGCGGCGCATTTCTCGCCGCCGCTGTGCATGGCTCCCTCTGGATACGAAACCATCTCCAGTACGGGCTTCCGATCCTTGGTCAGCAAAAAGAGACGTCCGGCGTTGCGGCATTCGCATTATTATGTGTGATCGTACTCAGCTCGGTGAAAGTCGTGCGAGTGTTTGCATATCAAGTTTTTTTCGTCGTCCAGTAAGTAGTATCTTGCAACGATGCATACGAATACTGACATGCCATTTTTTTATTCAGTATACTCGCTCTCGTCGCTTTCTTCATTACGCTGTGCTACCATACAATCTACGCTGTACCATACATCTTCCCCCCTCTCGCTTTCTACGGGTTCGATCTCCTTCTGCGAATGTTCCGCTTCCGTGTGAAGGACGCAACAATGGTCGCAGCCGACAACCAGATGACCATTGTACGTACACCGTCCAACTATGCTCCTTGACCCCGCTTTCGCTCACTTCATTTTAATCTCTTCTAAAAGATCCGTGTAAATGACTGTGACGGCGGTTGGGTCGCAGGACAACACGTCCGCCTGCGCGTGTTCATTGGCGCCAGAGTCTTCGAGTCGCACCCGCTCACGATCATGTCCGCGCCTCCGCGCACGTCATGCCTCACTGACCGCTCTCTCCTTTTTGGCGCACGTGTCCGCGGAGACTGGAGTCGCGCACTGAATGCATACGCGCGGGAGAACGCTTTCCCAGCTACGGCGCCACCCCATCCCGCTGATCACGTTGCTACCGTGGCGATCTCGGAGGAGGTTGTCCTCGAGAGTGTCCCCCTAAGTGGGCCCTCGAAAGCGGGCACGGGATCCAGTACAGAAAAAGAGATCATCGTTCCCGAGAAAGCGGGTTGGACCACTGCAGCGGGCGCGCCGGTGCAGGTGATGCTTGATGGGCCGTATGGCGGGAGCGGCATCGACCTCGGCGACTTCGAGCGTGTGCTGCTTGTCGCGGGCGGTTCAGGCATTACATTCACGCTGGGCCTGTTGGATGATATTGTTGGCCGATGTGTGCGGTTGGGCAGGCCGAATGGAGAGCGGACGAAGAGAGTGGAGTTCGCGTGGTGCGTTAGGTCGTTTGGTAAGCACTCTCCGATATCTCTCATCTACGCCGATTCTGACTTGTTTATCAATCGCAGGCTCCATACACTGGGTCGCGCCGCTCCTAACCGAGATCGCGCTCCTCGCAGAGACCTCTTCGCTCGACCTGCACATCAGCGTCTTCGTCACTTGTCTCTGCGACCCGGAGGCGGTGCCCCCGATTCCCAACTGCGACGTCCTTCTCGAGCGGCCAAGCGTGCACCGCATGGTCGAGTCACTCGTCCGCGGGGACGATGGAGGGTTCCATGAAAGGGGTGTGAAGGAAGCGCGAACCCTGGTGGAAGGCGGCGGGCTCGCGGTGTGCACTGCAGGCCCGGAGACGATGGTGCGCGAGGCGAAGAACGTCACTGCGCGCCTCGCGCTCACGCAGGCGCACCGCCTTGGGGAGGTCTCGTGCCATACGGAGGTGTATTCGTTATGAGGCGTGTGTGCTTTCGTATCACCCTCCCCGCCAGCGAGGATTGTGCTACGTATATTTCCAATTTTATTGTGTTTTAGACCTAAATGTACAGGCATGTCTTCGAGTGATCATACTCTACTTATGACATATGACGAAATGAAATTCCTTGTATTTCTTCCTGCGCTATCTATTCTCGCATGATCGCATGACACTCATTGTCATGAACTGCAAGAACTCTAGTTATTCGCAAACAGAACGCCATATCCGTCTGAACTGTGGTCGAAGATGAACTCGAGCTCATTTAGACGAAACAATCTAACTATGTTCTCTCAGACAGAGAGCAGCATCAACTGTGACATCTTTATTCTAATCTCGATGTTGTAGGAAACACTCAGGATTGCTCCGCTCGCCGTTCCTTGCTTATGTTTTCAATCCATTTCAATCTCGCTCCTGTGGCTAAAATTAGCATCTAACAATCATCTGCATTCTTACTACGGCTTTATCAAACATATGAGAAGTTTCTTTGATGTGGCGCAACATGGATACAGCATGAAGCTGATCTCGATCACTGATAAACCTTGCACGGTCCATGTTTCACTGCTGCTTCGGACGGGAGAAAATCCAGATTGATCAATGTTTGCTTAACGAGCGGGCGCCATTCAAGTTCACATCAATTTAGCCTCCTTTTAAAAGGAGCCCCTACGAGGTCGCGGACGATGTCTGACTCCTACTACAAGCTTCAAGTTACCTGTCCATACGATGTTCTCAATTCGCTCAGATGTTGAATATGTCGACCCAGCGGAAGTTCCGCTTTGGGCCTTGGAAATTGACGACAACATGTACGGCATATTGGCTATCCTGACTGTCCTTATCTATGACATCAGTTAAGTGACAAGTCAATATCCACCGACCCTTTCACAACGAAGAGCTCATTGCATTCTATAGTCACTACAATGGACAAAGAGGTCTGGTCTTTCCGTTACACCCGGCATAATGTTCTCCTAAATGTAAACAAAAACAACAGGTCAAGTATTTCTGGGTAAGTCGACTTACCTCGTGTACGTTTTTTGAATCAGGCTGAATTTCGTTTTGAGAATAGAGCGCTCCTCGAACTTTCGTCAGCCTAATATATTTTTCGGTTCCTGATATTCAACTTTTCTCCAAGCGAAAAAGGTAGCTTACGAGGAGAACCCGCATTCCAGAACCGTTACATCGGGCTTTTCAGTGCTCTTGTGCATGTATGGTGTAAGTTAAACGAAGTTTCGAAGGCCATCATATTTGCTGATTTCATTTAGTTGCGACTTTCCATGCAGATTTGAAATTGTGAGTGTCTGTCCTTAACCAGAGAATTTGTATATAACTTTATAAATCACTCAGATGTAAGGATGCAAACAAATTCGCGCGAATCTTTGTGCTAAAAAAAATGGGCCAGGCAATTTTACTGTCTGGGCTCCAGCCCTTGCTGGTATGCTACTAAAATGTTTTGCCGCAAAGCCAATATAATTCTTATTCTTGTTTCCTAGATTGGATGATTGTTTTGTTCATTGACTGTAGGTGCTAACATGTCACTCTTTGAGGTGTCATGTCGAATATCCCTCTTCGCTTCACAGACATTCTTTACATGAGAGTCATGGCCCTTTTTCTCCAGGAAAGTTTTCCTATGTGATATATAAATTCTTTCCCACTAATTTTCTGGCATATGATAAATAGACAGAAGGCTAGATGTCTGCCTTCGAGCTATGTTTGCTATCGAAGGAGCTTTTATGCTGGGTGTTCTTATTTATGGCACCTCATATGAAGGAGGTAAATACTATTTTTACTTGAACAACTACAACCATGTCCCTTTGGCTCAAACGTTATGTTTTTAGTCAATGTGACAGCTCTTGCAGAGGGTATTACTGTTTGTGCACAATGTTGAAGTTTCGGTAGCTTAGTGTCGTGAGACGTAGACAAAAGCAAATGAATTCACGTTTGACCTGCTGAGCTCTGAGGCAAACGGATAAGAGAAAACGTACATGCACGGCACCTACTTATACTCTACGGACCGATAAGAAACAAATAAACAAAGATGATGCAACGATCGAGCTCGTCATTCCAACACACAAAACCGAATAGAATCTGCAGTATGGATCACACTGTATTGGTAAGTGCTTTATATTACTAGCTGACGACTTCTTGCTCAAAAATTGCATAGGACTGCCCCGATGACATATGAGTCTATCTTGATGGCTCTGGCTCTTTACAAAGCTGCTGAGATCTGGAGAATATCGGCCGGATTCCATGGCTTCAGTCTTGTCAGGGTGCTTGTCCAAGACCAAGCACTTTATTTCATCATGTGATTTCTGTCCCTTTGTTCTTTTTACCTCCAACCAGTCTAACTCAGGTTGAAATTGACAGGATAATAGCTTGTGGCGCTGCAAAAATCATAAGTTTCCAGCCAATTTCCTCCACCTTCATAGTTGCCAATCTCTTAAATACAATCGGAAGTGCTTCTTTTTTCTGCGTCCTTGGTAGTAGGCTATTGGTTCATTTAAAGGAGGCAGGGGAAAGGGGGGTAAATGGTGGCACAAGCTATAGGGCAACTACGATGGGGGATATGGAATTTGCTTGATTGTTTTTCTTTGTCTTCAAGGTAAAGAATCTCTTGTGATTGGGTTTGCTGTAAAGTCACCGGTGGAACAATTTTTTTTAGTCGTTGTTCTGATAATTATCCGCTCTTTCTTTTCTTTGTTGAAATCTATGTGTGTCATAATCATGTTCCGTGGCGAACCGCAAGTGACGGGAAAAGTAGTTTATATGTTTCTGCGTGTATCCCGCACGTTGTGTTGCGGTTCGAGCAGGAACCCAGGATAACTACACACGTTCAGGACCAACTAAGGCGACAATAAAATGATATCGGCACATTTAAAGACTTCTCGGGTCTACTAGCAGGATCGTTGCATACGCGGATACATAGGGACACCAACTTCCGCCGAAGAAAAGTTTCCAAGGAGGATATCGGACCTTGAGCAAATGATCAGCATTGAAGACCAATCAGTTAAAATTTAGTTATACTTACGTTGCGTGACTTTGATAACTTCCGGGCCTGAAGTGTCTTTGCCCTCATCCCCAGGCCGAGCGTAACTTGTGTCCGTGATACAGTGAACAGCAACTTTCACTAGCGGTGTATGTATGTGTCAGCATCTGAAAGAACAAGTCTACAAAAAAATCTCGTAGGCCGCCGAGTCGTAGCGACAATTACAAGTTGGAGCAATGTTCCGACTGGATCCTCTATCGACAATTAGAGGCGTTTCTCAACAGCCTTAACTGTATAATGCCTCTGTGAGGCCTCGCCCGCGATGAACGCGAGCGGCGGCGTGTCACCCGGCACGCTTGCAAGGGCACGCGCCCAGCAAGGAGCTCCCGGTCGAGAGCATCGAGTCGACATTCCGCATCGCGCAGCCGCAGCTGTTCACATCGTCGTCGTGTAGTAGCATGCCCTTCGGCACCTCATCCCTCTCGGAGCTGGCCGACATTGCCTCGCGCCAGTCCACGCTGTCCCTCGTGCAGTCGCAACCTTCCTCGGCGCTCAACTTGCACTCGTTGATCACGACGCCCAAGCACCCGTTGCCCGCTCGCCGTCTCCCCTGCACGTGTGCCTTCCGCATGTGCTCACGCCGAGCTTCGCGGACAGTGGCCGCTCGAGAAGGACGACCACCGCTACCGCACGCGCTCAAAGCTCAAGAGCCTCGAGGCCGAGATCCAGGAGCACGAACGCGAGGATAACCTCGTGCGCATCTACCACGGCTTGTGGCCTGGGGACGCGAGCAGCCCTGACTGCTCGCGAATGTCTTGGTCACCCGGCGCTCGTACGTCCCACCCTTGGAGCAGCGGCTTGTCGCCTTATGCCCTCAAGGACCTCGACTGGCTAGGGAAAGGCGGTCTAAGTGAAGGTTAAATGGCGATAAACATAGTTGACGTTAATTGGCAATCTACTTAGATATGCAATGCATTAAAATTCTCGCCTACAGTCCTCGATGAGACGTACAGCTGCTCCTTCATCTTCTAAAAAACGTCCATCCAGCTAGCCCGTGTTTCTATTTCCCATTCAGTTTCCCTGTTTTGCACCGAGAAATACTTTGCTTGACTGCGGTGAGCGAGATCCTGCCAGTAGCATCAGTCAGCCTGTCGAAAGCAACAAACTTTATCTCCTCCCTCTTCATCAGTGATAAAGTATTATATTCAGTATCTAAGGTCTTAGGTTTGTTTCAACTTCGCGTCTCACGTCGCAAGCAGCCAGTAAGTATTTTTGGATAGGCGACAGTTGAGGAGAAAATTTACGCGCACTAGGATGTGGACAAAGACACCAATTGTTAACATCAGCAACGATTGAAGTCCGACGGTCGATAGCAAGGTCGGGCCCAGACGTATTTTTCCCCAATGAAACATTCGCAACATAGATTATTTAAGAGAGTTCCGAAGTAGAATTTGCGCAAGATGCTCTGCCGTCTCCAGTATCACGTTGTGCGTCGGCTATTTGGAAGACATAATCAGGTAGCTTGTGTTTCACATGTTGCCATACAGAATCTTGAAAACCGGTGCATGTATTCCTGGGTAGACCTATAACTTGTCTAGCAGGCGAGAATGTATCGAGAGGTAAATATGACGGTTGCAGCAGTCCAGTGCCACGGACTGTGACTGTGACAGCCGCGCGCAGTGCCAACGTACGCGACGTCGAGCAGAACGCCAACGACGATGACCATGAATCTGCTCGCGCAAGCTACGTCGGCGCCAACGCTACCTCCGACGCCATCTCCCGAGCCCATCGCAGATGAAGAAGAATACTACTCGTCATGGTCGCTTTTCCTTGTCTGCGTGCTCCTCATCATCTCGCTGTGGACGTCGTATTATCTTCAAATAAAACGCATCCGCGCCATTCACGAAACGCTTGTGTCTATCGTGTCGGGCATGTTTGTTGGCTTCGTTGTGCGTTTAGCTCCGGGACATTTGATTCGGGAAATGCTGGTGTGTCAGGATTGTCAGACTGAGCACGATGCCGACGTGTTGACATTGTACGACAGACATTTCGACATACCCTGTTCTTCAATCTCCTGTTACCTCCCATCATCTTGAACTCAGGCTACGAACTTAAACAGGTAAGTTGTTGTTCAACTGAATATACTCGTCAATTGAATCTGCATCACAGGAAAGCTTCTTTCGTAACTTCGGGTCGATCCTCTTATTTGCATTCCTAGGGACCTTTATCTCTGCGGTCGGACTAGGGCAAGTACATTCGTTTTTGTTTTGGGCCCGCTAATGTGAACCAAAACAGTGTGCTTGTGTACATCTGGTCTTTCCTCGGGTTAGAGTCCCTTAACTTGACGCTACTCGAATGCCTTATTTTCGGGTCTACACTCTCTGCAACGGACCCAGTAACCATCCTCGCTATATTCAACCAGTACAAGGTTGATCCTAAGCTGTATAACATCATATTCGGAGAGAGTCTCTTAAACGATGCAGTTAGTATTGTCATGTATGAGTGAGTATCTCAGTTATCTCTCGGCCTTTTGCCCTTAACTTATCCCAATCGAAGAACTCTATCTCGGTTTCACGGAACGGAGATATATCTGTCTTCTCTTTTCCACGGAATTGGCATATTCTTGCTCTCCTTCAGTGTGTCCATGGCTCTTGGAATTGCTTTCGGTCTCTTCATGTCCCTGACGCTCAAGCACTCGCTGCTTTCTCAATTCCCAAAGATCGAATCTTGTCTCGTCGCCCTCTGCGCCTATACATGCTACTTTTTCTCGAATGGGCTCTCGATGTCCGGTATTGTGTCTCTTCTATTCTGCGGCATCACGCTCAAGCACTACGCCTACCACACGATGTCTCGGCGCACGCAGCGCGCAACCAAGTATATATTTTCTATACTGGCCCAGTTGTCCGAAAACTTCATCTTCATCTACCTCGGGATGTCGCTCTTCACGTCCCCGACTTCGGATGTGAAGGTGGGAAGCTATTTCAAGCCGCTGTTCATCATTATCACCACCGTCTCCGTCATCTTCGTGCGCTATGCATCCGTATTCCCACTGTCCGAGGCCATCAACCTCTTTCAGCGACACGTGCGCGGGCAGCGTACAGACGAGATCCCGTACTCATATCAAATGATGCTCTTCTGGGCAGGCCTGCGCGGTGCAGTTGGCGTCGCCCTCGCAGCAGGCTTCCAGGGCGAGAACGCGCAGATTTTGCGCACGACTGTTCTCCTCGTCGTCGTGCTCACTGTTGTGATGTTCGGTGGGACGACTGCGCACATGCTCGAGGTGCTCGGTATCCGCACTGGTGTCGAAGAAGACGGCAGTAGCGACGAGGAAGATGCCGCGCTCCTCGCTAGAAGCGAATGGTATAGTGGGAGTGGCCGCCGCGGTTCAGAAAGCGGATCATGGGGACGCTACCGCGATGATGACCCTTACGCTCAAGGCCGTGCCGCGCGCATCGCGACGCAGTACAACCACCACGCGCAAAGCCCGCGCTACACAAACCAGCAAAACATTTTCTCCGCAGCGTCGTCAGACTCATATGATTCAGATAGCGGCGAAGTGCTCCCTCTCGCGACGCCGACAGGCGAGCACCCGCCGGACGGCGCAGGGCATGTGAGGCGATCTTCAAGTCAGAGCGGGACGCCCGTGCTAGCGAGCGAAGAGGGAAAGTGGTTCCAGGCGCTCGACGAGCGGTACCTGCTCCCGCTCTTCTCAAATGCGACGGCGAGCCGCACTTTCCACGCGCGGCGGCTGCGGCGCAGCGCGTCGGGACACACCATGCCAAGCGCGTCCACGCACATTCTGGATGTGGTCGAGGGCGTGACGCTTGCGGAGAGTGATGAAGAAGGTGCGCAGGAGGTCGATTTGCGGGAGGGCGCGCGGACCTGGGGTAGCGGGAGTGGAAGCGCTGGTATGAGTGCCACGGTGAGCAGCGAACAGCCGTGGACGGCGACTGCGCGTGAGCAGCGGATCGCGAGCCCCGCATTGAGGACTCCTAGAGAGCCAGGAGGGAAGTTCATCTCATAGTAACGCGGGTAGTACCGTGCGTGCGTTTAGAGCTTATTTTCTTTATTTTTTTGCTTGTTAGAACTATCTTGTCATTGATATGGTCCATGTTTGTCGCCGATTGCGAGGCACTTAGTTTGTTACAAGAAAACGATACTACAAGGAATGACTGTCCAGGTGTCCAACCGAACCTCAATAAAAAATAAAAGTGCAAGGATAAAACAACTAAATAAAGAACTGAATTGCAGATCGTATCCAACACCTCTAGACCATCTAAAATGCAAACGCCCCTCCCATTTCCTCCGGCCCCATGAGACCAAACACCACACCACCTTCCGACACAATCGCCGTCTGCTTCCACTCTACAGTCTCGTAGCTCTGAGCGACTGGAAGGCTGCTCACGGCGATCGCGCTCAATGGGCGCGCCGTTGCAGTCATCGCCGCTATCGCCGCCGACCTACGCCTTCCAGCATGTCCATAGCTTCGCCAACGCTGCAATTCGAGCTCGATCTCGTGTGTCGTAGACGTAAGCTCTTCCGCGCTCCACGTTTGCGTGCGTGCGCGGTCGATGATGCCGCGCAGGTTGAGAACGAGGCGGCTCGCGCAGACGCTCATAACGGTGCGCAGGATCGGAACGAGCGAGCCAAGTAGCGCGGCGCGCTCACTCGGTAGCACGGCGTACATTACAAGGTTCGCGATGCTGGATGCTGATAGCACGAACAAAAATAGGAAAAATAAAATTTATAAGTACGAAATAAAACAAAATCGCACACGGGAATGCCTACCGAGGACGATGACGTAGTATGCGAAACCTGCAACGAAAAGAAATGGTTAAAATGCTGAAGCCAATGAAACACTTTCTTATCAACCATCGCGGAACAGGATTTTCACGACGGCGCCCTTCCCTTCCCCGTTCCTTCCTGGATAACACAAGTCACTTTAATACAAGTACTTAGGAAAGCACTTGAAATTTTTGAAGATCTCACGGATCATTATGATGCGCACAAGTGTCAGCACGAACACTGCAGCATCGAAGACCATCAGCGCCGCGACCGCTGGGACAATGAGTTTCTGAGACACGCTTGCGATGTCGCCGTAGCAGCCAAAGATCGATTGGATTCTGCACATTGATAGGTGATAAATGTGAGTTAGGCACACAGGACAGAAGACGTGGCTGCAGCATCTGAACGAAGGCGTACCCGGGTTGTGTCGGCGTTGAAACTAATAAGAGGCCCGGAATATATCAGTGCGTCTGGCATTTTAGCTTAGTTTTGCTGCACATACATCGAACCGACCGCTCAACAAGCCAGACGCAAACGGCGATGGCACAATCAGAAGACTGAATAAAGATATTAGGTGAGATGAGATGACGAGCAAAAGAGAAGAAACGTAGATATCAGATCGCACAACACACCAAAACCAGGACGACAAGGAACGCGATGACCGTGCGGTTTCGCTCCCAAAGCGCCGCGGTTCGGAGGCAGAAAATAACTGTACAAAAAATGCCTATGCGTTCGGCAACGAGTTTAGGCTGAACAAAAGGGAAAGACTCGTACGTTGGACCGGTATTATAAACGCCAACATAGACCTAAGAAAACAGTAAAAGAATGAGACGCTCTGTAAAACTCTTTAAAGGACCTCTAATCTCACCAGGCATCCAGGCGGCTGGACGCCTTGCAGCTTCAACACCGTAGTAGTCAGGGCGATGTGTGAAATATGAAACTAAGTGTACTGACAACTGAAATCGAATAAATGAGTCTTCGGAAAACACGTATTGAGATACTGCCTACCTCGAGATCGGAAGAGAAGTCCAGATCATCTGAGGTGAGGTAGAGAGATGAGGCGTAGAACGGGACAGTGTAGTTCGTCTGAGATAACAAGTCTTTCGATACTCACTTGCAACTATTATAGCCGAAACCGCTACAACTGGATAGCGATTGAGGAAAAATAATGCTTTTCCCGTTGTCAATTTCGCGCTCCACACATATTTTAGCTTTCGAGAAGTATTAAAATCACCCTGTTTCTCGTTATTCAAGAGAAATCAACTAACTTCTCTGGAGTTTTCAGCAGTAAGTTCGTGTGATCAAAGTGAGGAAAGTATGAAACACACTCAGGGAAAGTCAGCAAAATATCGTAGACAAGTACAACGAGCGACGCGACTGGATATCATCACGTGTTTCAGCAATACCATGAAGGATGGGAAGGGATCAATCGAGTACATACGAGCTAAAGCCTTCGCAATTAAGGATCGCAGCGTGAGATCGGCCAATCTAGGTTGTAAAGAGCTAGACCACACACATTTGTAATCCTCAGATCATGTATGAAGTCTAGAAAGAGCGGGATATCAGCAGCAGCAGTACCGGCTTCGGCACTCATAGCGAGTGACAACACATGCACACGGGGGGAAGGGTACTCCAGACAAGTATAAGGCCATATATATGTGACAGGCTCAAAGAATCCAGGGCTTCCTGCGCCCGAGACGCAGCTCGTGAGAGTAATGAATTATAAACGACTCTGGAGGATGTTTGTTGCCGCGCCCGAGGAGCAATCTGCATCAGAAGCATGGCGTCAGATGGAGAGAACAAGACCGCAAAAGAAGCCCGATAGCAGTTTCCGGAAGCCAATACACCTTGTCTTTATCGCAGCTGTGTCGTGGCAGAGTCATTAGTGCCAGGATGTGCCCAATCCTGCCATCCGAAATGAGGTACTGAGATGCAGTTGGCATTTGCGTAAGCAGTGCTCAAGCGTATCACAGACAAGCCGCCGAGAATAGAAGCTTCCGTTTGAGGCATGGACACTGATATGAACGGTGGTCGATTTTCGCATCTTTCAGAAGAGATTCGCAAAGGCACAATTTGATGAGGTGGTGATGTATCTTGTAGACCGCGGGAATAATTAGCAGTGGCATAAGCATAAATTTGCTCGCAGACATCGAGCAAGAAAGCTGTCGGTATGGCTAACCTCTGCCGAGCAAAACCAAAAACAAATAAACAAAAGGCACAGATGGAGGCAGAGGCTAGGTGATGCTGTGAGTAGTTTCAGTCCTCGTTGAACACACGGCAACAGGACGTTTAAGCGGGGAGTTATCACGGGTTTTTCAATGTTGTGTCATTCGAACTTTACTGGTCTTGACAGTGGCTGTTGATGCAAAGTGCAGACTGAGTCGACTTGCCACTGCCGGCAACTTGACTCGCCAAAGAGGCGGTGCGCAGAGTCACGTGACAATCATTGATCTTAGCTTCGGTTCTTGCACGTCGCTCTTCATCATGACTATTTATTCTAAGCAAGTTGTTCCCTCCTTCAGACTGCTTGACAAAATAAAGGAGGAGCTTGGATGCCGACCTTCCAAGAATTTTGTTTTGTTTACTCAGTTCCGACCCATGTATTTTTTATTTTATCTTTGAGAAGCTAGCCAGTTGACAAGTCTACACCATCTCACTTAGACTACTAGTCTTATCTTACTTTATTAAAGGCCCTCTTCGCATATATAAGGCCTGAATTTATATGAATTGCTACAATCCTCACTTAACGAGCTTCTTGTCAAGAAAGCAAAACCATTTCCACACGCTTATAATTTTCCATCATTCGTCTCTTGCAGATGCGAAGGAGTGGTCTGCCACTCCCAAACGATGACTATAGTATTAAGAGTTATATGCCAGAATCGCGCCCTCTCTTCTCTTCACACATATAAGTATAACATATCCTATCGAACGAGACACCAATTTTCCAAGAAATTCAGAAGCTTTATTTGTGTGGTTAGGCTAAAACTTTTCGATAAGCTATTGATCTCATAGCCAAGTATCCCTAGGTCCTTAGAATGATTTATCCATCAGCTTTAAGCTCTGTCATTATAGTGCTTCTGTCACATCTGACCTAACACATGACAAGAAGCAATCTGAAGGGTACCGAGATTATCGATTAGTAATACTAATAGTATGAATCTGAAATTCCCTAATCTGTTGGTTTATTTGCTGATTATCCTTTTGGTATGTTGTCTTATACAGATTCTTTTCAGCAGATCATTTCGTGATCTTCCTCGTCCACAATACTCCATAATGCATCACTTTTCCTCGATGTGTTTGCGGTTTGCGAGGTTCTCGGTAAACAAGCCATTTTTCGGTGAGCGATTTAGGGAGAATCAAAAATCAAGTTCGATGAGTTTCAGTAGCCAGGATCGAGAATATGTATTCTCCATCATACCTTTGAGACGGATCACATTATCGTGTAAAAAAACGAAAGGCTAGGATTCCCTAGCTCTAACGTACATTTTTCATTTCCTACTGCTTAGGATACTCGCTTTACTAAAGGGTAGCGTCTTTATTTTTGATTTCCCAGGCAATTTTCTATTCTCGTAAAACTGTAAATTTTCTCTCAACTACAGCCCCCCTTCATTTATAAAAAGAGATATGTTATTACCTACCGTTAGATATACATGTACTTCACAAATCAAGAGGGAGACACCACAACTTCTAAGTCCTTCCTCAGCGCAAGGAATCAAAAATGCACCGGTTCATGGCAGGCTTGAATCGTCGGAAGCGACTGCAATCGATCCATACTATGACTACCAGTAACAGGAGCAACGGATTAAGCAAGTCCCTCTTTTGTGGCGCGAAGACGTTTTCGAGATCCGAAACGGTTCTGTGCGGGGTTTGAATATTTGAGCTCCGACTGCACAGCCGGCCCCGAGCACTTATAAGCGGCAAGCGACGACGAAACGCATGACTTTGTCGTGACCTCCACTTCATCCCGTGATCTCATCGCGCCCGACGTCGCGCTCGTCATCCCCGACACCACCGAAGCTATACACCGTCTTATCTTGCACTCGCCGCCGCCAACGCGCGCCTTATCATCTAGGTTTGCTTGCTGTCGATGACGACATCGACAATGACAACCGCATCCCAACCTTCACCATCGGCGCAGTCTCCAACGCCTACTGCGCCTAATGTCTCCGCTGCCGCCGTCTCTAGCGCACTCCAGGCACTCAAGGACGTTTCTATCACCCAGAGCAACTCTAGCGGCCAGGTCAACACTCAGGACCCCAATGTTCTGAACGCTCTTCTAAGCCTTTTTGGGGGTCAGAATCAAAAGGTACATACCTGTTAATTCTATTCCCAGCATGACCTCTGTGCAATGCTCACCTTTTCCCTCCAGAAGCCAGCTGATCAGGTCAAGGAGGCCGCTGCGGAGACGCTTTCCAACCTTTCGCAGTCCGCAGGGCCGCCTTCTCACCAGTCGACTATCCATCCGCAGCTCCAAGAATCTGGCCCCAGCTCTCATCCACATGGACCGCCCTCGCTCGGTATGCCGCCGCCCGCACCTCCTTCTGATCAGGCAGATGAGGCAGCTGCTTCACCATCCGAACCGGGGAAGGCTATAACCCGACGGCAGAGGTCGGGTCCGCCGGCTGTGAACGGGTTTATTATGGCTACCGATGAGTGGAACCGCATGAGGAAGGATAACCATGTCCGTCATTCTATTTGCTCCCTCATACGTATTTCACTCTGAACCAACTTGCATACAGAAAGAAGTAGAACGCCGCCGGCGCGGGAATATCAACGAGGGGATTAATGAACTTGCGCGTATCGTGCCTAACGGAACAGGCGAGAAGGCTAAGGGTGCGATTCTGAGCCGCGCCGTACAGTACATCCACCACCTCAAGGAGAACGAGGCGCGCAATATTGAGAAGTGGACTCTCGAGAAGCTGCTTATGGATCAGGCGATGGGCGACCTTCAGGCACAGCTCGAGGACGTCCGCCGTATGTGGCAGGAGGAAGTCCATAAGCGTGAAAAGGCCGAGGCCGACGTTGTCACGGTCAAGGCAGAGCTCGCTCTCGCGGCGGGTAGCAAGCGCCGCTCGGCGGCGGACACAGATACTGAGGCCGCAGTGGGAAAGAACACCGAGGGCGACGGGGTTGAGCGGGGTGCAAAGCGGCCGAGGGTCGATGCTTGAAGTTGACGAACATATACATCCCCTTTTCCCTTCTTGTTAATACGTCTCTTGGTCCCTTCGGCTTCTTGTTTTCTTGCTACTTTCTGCTGCTCACTCCGCTCGATGTACGATACGTTGGCTGTGTCCGTTTTGCGCGTTTCTTTGTATTCCTACCATTTTGACATAGTGTAATCGTGATTCCCGTGTTTTACAAATTCCAATTCGTATATGACTAAAATGATAGCTATGCAACGCTCTTCCTAGTTAGATAGTGCCGAAAAAAAAATACAAATAGCTTGAGAATGTGCATCACTAGAACGCATTACAGCTATATAGTCCAAAAACATTTTGAGAATAAAGTAGACGTTATAGCGTGTAGCCATCGACGCGACCATATCACCAGATTGTCGGAATCCCATCCGTCCGCAATTCTCGCAACTCAATCGCGGCAGACAGCCGTTCAAGCAAGGATGTCCTGAAACTGCTCGGCAACATGTCTGTATCCCTGTGTTCCACCTCCTCCCTGTGCACGAGCACAACTACTTCGTCCTTCTCTGACGCCATCTTCTGGCGCGAGCACGATGCTACTTTCGAGCTTCTTTGCTCGTCGCCATCTAGACCAGCCCTGCCCAAAGGCACACTCGAGAGCGCGTGCGGTGTGGTTGGGCTCGAGCCGCCCGCGGTGTTGATGTCCATAGCCGGGGAAGACGGAAGCTCACCGAATGCCCAATGTGCGTGTGTGTGGCAGTGCGTGACGGCGGCGGCGCGCAGGTTGAGCAGGAGACGAGCTGCGCAGACACTCATGACCGTCCGCAGCAAGGGGATGAGCGAGATGATGAGCCCGCGTCTCCGCAGGGGCAGTCCGGCGTAGAGCGAAAGGTTGGCGATGCTCGAGGCTGGAAGGCGAGGGTAAGAGATGAACTACTGTAGTCACAGTGATATAAGAGAAACTCACCGAGCATGATTATATAGAAGGCGATCCCTAAAAATATAGAGTTAACAAAGACGCTTGTAAGTGGGTAATCCGAGGATATGAAACGACCTGGAGGAGTCCTACCATCTCGGAAAAGTATGTGGAGTAATCGGCTGGTGTCTTTCCTCGCCCGCCGGATCGCCTCGACGCGCGCCACTGTTAGCACGAAGACCGTCGTATCGAAAATCATCAGAGCGGCCCACGACGGAATAGCTTTCGATGTGGATACTTCATTCAGGCTTCCGTAGCATCCGAGAACTGGTTTGGCTCTGAAGTGAGTCAGCGAATAGACCTTGTACGAATGTTTAAAGACAGGCTGTCGTACTCGGGTCGGTTATCAACTTATGAACGACGAGTATGATGTTTAATATAGGAAATATAGGAAAGAAAAAAAATAGGGAGACGTACAAGACAGAGACTTCGTTATCAGTGATATGGATACGACAATTGTGATGTCAGTCGCCACGAGGGTAGCTATTAGGATTGTCAGGATCTTGCCATTGCGTTCCCACAGAGCGAGCGTGCGCAGGATGAGAATTACTGTGATCGATATTGAGCGAGTGGGGCGAAAATAACTGATTCTCATATATCCTTGCGTACTTTGGACGGGTAGGGTAAAAACAAGCATTGACCTAATGAAAGCAACAATTGCCAGCGCGAGTTAGTAAAAAAATAAACGTAGCGATAGGACGGTCAAAAAAACGAACCAGGCCTCCACATAATTCGATACGACACATCTACAAAGTTTACATTAGGCCATCACCTTGTCATCGGCACCTGATGAGGTACTAACAACTAGTACTGCAATGAGATCACAGGAACATAGACGCGATAAACGCGAGCTTACGTCGAAAATAGAAGAATAGTCGAACATGTCTGGAGTGGCAACATTGTCAGCCGCATCACTGTGACAAACAAGTGATTTTTTGGACTCACATACGAGGAGAAACATAGATACTAGGAAAACAGGATACCGGTTCAAAATGAACAAAATCTTCCCACTGCTCCACTTGGCTTTCCATACGAAATTCAACTACAAAAGCAGGTTGATATAGCCACTTCCAAAAGCTTCGTTAAACTTGCCTCGCTGAGAAGATATATAGTCAATAGAAGCTTATTTCGGAAATCAGTACCTAAGCTTACTCCGGAAATGTCAAAATTATGTCGTATAAGAACACTACGAAAGCAGAGACTGCAATCAGAGTGTGCGGCGTTTAGCACACGCTAGCAAAAATGTTGAAGAAAATAACAAACGCGTCAGGTACTAATACAGGAAGTCAGTACGGTTCGTGACAAGGTTGCAAGCTGAACTTACTTACATTCGTGATCCTCGTGTCAGATACGAGCTGCGGCAACATTGCCATCTCCTCGGCGATGGATGAGGAGGTCATACTAGTGTAGTACGCCGCCGGAAGGGGGGATTCGCAACGGGACTGCGCGGCTTCTTTATGGGTTTTGACGATGTTGCCTATCGGCCCACGGGACGAATAAGCATAAGATTCGGGAATCCAGATGAGAGCTCCATTATGATACCGGCGAGTGAATGATCGAAACGGGAATATAACCGAGAACGCCTCAGCAGACAGGAACACTAGTTGTTAATGACCACTTTTAAGCCCATCCATACTACGAGACACCATATATAGTTTGAAGAAATTGTAGTGTGTATACGAGTTTTGACGCCAGTCTAGTTCCTTAGAAGTTATATATCGCAGGCAAAAAAATCGACGTCTCTTGTCTCGACTGATCGAAACACGGAGGTTTCAGTTGCTTTAGCTATGCCGTGGATCACATTTAAGGTATGAATTGCATTCTGCACCGCATTTCCGATAGAGGAGAATGTCGACTATTTCGATATTCTTACTTAAAGGGCGAGTCCCCGAGTTTTCCGAGTCCCGAGTCGTGACGAGTCCGGAGATGTCGATGGTGGCAACAAATGAAATATCATAGCTTATCAGGCCGAGCAGTAAGACAGTGCTTTCAGATCTGGCAGATGAAGAGCAACGAAGAAGGCAGAGGGGCAACCGGATGTCTTGATGGAGAAAAGCTACAAGGAGGGTTGAGGAGGGTGTATCAGATGCGGAAAATATGACAAACGCTACATTATGTAATGCGACCAGCAGTGCAAGACTTGAATACCATAGTGCGTTCAGGCTCACAAACGTTTCGATGGCTTGAACACACGCGGTGACCAGCAGTACTTACTGACAGTGCTGCTTATTTCTTCTTGCACCCATGCGTTTCCTTATGCTCCTTCCACCCATTCTTGTGGCAAACAGCAGAACAAAAGAAAAACTGGCCTCCGCACGTCCCACCACATTTGCTGTACGAGGTACCACATTCGCCGCAGGTGAAGCAACGCCTCCACGGACCCATAGTCTCCATTCGGGCGTCTCGTCGAAGATCATTTTCAGTAAGATGGCCGCCAGCCATGTCTAGCTTTAGTTGCCAGATATCGCCGAAGACACGCGAAGTCACGGATTTTGATGGTACGTAGTCAGTATTTGTATAGCCTGGACCCCAGTAGAATGAGTTGTTTGTTTGCCCAAGACTTTGATGAGCATAAATAACTGACCGCCGTAAAGATATGTTACTCCAGTTTCTGGATCGCAACAGAGAGCGGCCATGGCGCGGTAGGACGGGAAGCCTTTCGTGATGACATGCTGCCACATCTTCGTTTCAGGATCCATGACAAATGCATCTCCGAAGAACGAGAAATGAAACATCGACTTGTCGTCCATGGCTGAGCTCATGCTTGCGTTGTACCCGCCGTACACGATTGCACGCTGCAACAACGGGTTGTATATCGCCGCCATTTCCGTACGCGGCGCGGGGAAGCTTCCACGCAGTCGCTCTCTGTACCACGTTTTCGATGCGGCGTCGAACGACCAGAAGTCATCGTACGTGAAGTCGCTCTGATTTCCATGCCGTTTGCGCGCACGAAGAGCGCCAGAGCGATTTGCATCCCCGAAAATTAAGTAGAGACGGCGCTGAGCTGGGACGGCCCACATGCTTGCGAGGACACGGAGATTCGGTTCGCGCGTCTTCGGGACATTTGCACTTGTTCCACTGATGTGATCCCACTCCAGTGTGGTGAGATCGAGCGCCATGAATATGTTCGTTCCGAGGTGCGTGTTCTCGTCGTCGCCGCCAAAAATGTACAATTTTCCTTCCAGGATCTCCGAAGAGAATCCCGTAACGTTGTTGCCATGATAAGGCCATTTCCCGTGGAATGTTGTCATAATTGAGTTCCATTTTTCCTGCTCAAGGTCAAACACCCACAATGTTTTCGCCCCAATGAAGAGGTACGCCTTATCCTTCCAATGCTTCATCAAGCGACTGCAAGATAGACCTGCCTGGATTCTGATAGGAGGCATATTGGGAAGCTTTTTCCAACTCATGTCTGAAAATGTCAAGCACCTGATAACTTCGTTTAACTAGAATTGTGGGGGAACTTTTGGAACAAATCTTCTCGTACCATACATCCCTATGCTCGAAATGCAAGTCTGTCATCCCACCAGCAACATACAAGCGCCCCTTCCATACCCAGCTCGAGAAGGTGCTCCGAGCACCAGGCTTCGGACCTGGAGCCACGTCGAGTTTCTTCCAGACGCCACGGATCTGGAGAGCGGGCTGCGTCATCTCCAAGCTGTATATCTTCTTCGGATCTGGGTGCCTCCACTTTACCATGTCGACAATATCAATCTGCTTCTCCAACGCTAAGATGCGTTCTCTGTTTGAAGCGCCTTCGCTTAGAGTACAATTGACGAAGGCCCGGTTTCCATACGACATCGAAAGCGACGAATTGCCGAGCGACTTGAAAAGCAGGTTTGCGCGGTGCTGTGCTTTGATCTGTAGCTGTGACTGACTCAGACCAGGCTTCTAATAAAAAGAAGTAAAGAGAAACACACTAGAAAATACTCGACGAGAACTTGATGATAGTCGATCCATGCTATAGAAAACAAGTTGTGACATTTAGAAAAACGGATGCATGATAGAGAGGGAGAAATATGCGCACAAGGCTCGTTGGGTTTGGCTACGAGTCTATGGCATTTGTATATGATTTCGACTTCTTCAGTCCAGTCAATCATCTGATGAGATGTGAGTCGGAATGTACTCGTGTATCCACTCCAAGACGAACCTCTACAAACTCTCCTAGCTTATTATAGCATTGGGCAATGTTGGCTGCGCACGCGACGAGATCGATTATTGTCTTCCAGTCTTCTACTTCTATGGTGAGGTACTTTTCGTTTAAGTAGTCCGTCGAGGGCAATGATGCATCGTCTCCGAGAAGAGCACGCATCCCTTGTTTGTACTTTTCGATAGCCTTTCGATATCTTTGTTGGTTGAAAAGTTTGTTTCCGTCCTCCCTCAAGATTGCACAGCGGAAGTACATTGACTGTGGTGCGCGTCCTGACCGCAGCTCGGATAAGTGCATTTCCTCGATTTTCTCTTCGATTTTGGACCGCCCAAGGTGCTCCATTTGCCGTAAGATTTGAAGTTCAGGTCGATGTAGAGGCGCATCTGCCAGCGTCGTCCCAACCCACTGGTTAAAGGGCTCAGTCCGCTCATGTTGTTCATCCGCCTTCATCATGCTAGAAGCGAGTGCCCGGAGCTCGAGTTTGGCTTGATCCCTTCGAGACGGCATTTTGTCACAAGGAGCTCCAGAGGCGATATTTATTTGTGGTCGGTTCAGTTCAAAGATGGGTTATATTCAAGCCGGTGAGCACAGATAATGTCAATTGTTCTCGAGCTCAGATCTATGCACGATGTCGTGCGCGCTCTGTTGTCGCGAATGTTATGTCGCAAAGTCGCAGACGTCCGAGTTCTGACAAGCACGCAGTGTGACTACTGTAGTGGGATTAAGGGTAGAATTACTTTGTTTGGAAGTACAGAATATAGTGACGTAAGAGGACACGCTTGCCGCAGTCTGTACGCCTCACGAGCTCATCACGACGACACCATATGCTTGTCCACTGTCTTCGATGAGCTCTAGCAGACGCTCGAGTGCTGCATCGCTGCGGCGCTCATCTCCCACCGTCTCTCGCAAGTCAGTGCAAGCACCCAGTGTCAGCATTGTCTTCGCCGAACCTGAACAGAGCTCTCCACCGTCGGGTTCTGCTGTCGCCAAACTCACGCCCCGCGTTTCGATACAAAACCTCCAAGCCCGAAAGCGTGAAACAGAGAGCTCGATGACGCCCGATGCAAGTGACAGCAGCTCGGGGAAGCATGATGATGTGGATAGGCGTGAGGGAGACGTTTCTAAAGCCCAGGGGTCGAATAAGAGACCGCGTACGGACTCTGTCAGTGAACCTGGGCACGCGTCTTCACAGGAGGAAGCAATAGGTTCAACTGAGGGTCCTCCTTTGAAAAGCAAGTCGTGGTTCTCTTTCCGGCGGACGCCCTCACGGCGGTCTCTGGCTGTTCCAGATAATACACAGTCTGCTTGTGCTGCCACAGATACACCGCTATCTGAATCTCCGAAGACAGTTATAGAGCCAAGTAATCCAGCGGATATGGCTGAGGCGCGTACGCCACCTCCTACTCCCATCCCTATCATGCCGCAGAGCGAGAGAGCACACAATGGAGTGTCACAACCCCCGTCCCCGGTATCTCTTCCCAAGGGTCAGAGACACGCATCCCATGAAACCCCAAATCCGAACGATTGTTCTGTCGAACTGACTCGGGTTGCTAATTCCAATTCTTCGGTCGGAGGTCACGGAACCACGCGATCGGAAACATCGTCCGTAGATGCGTCATCGCGGCAGTCATTATGGTTCACCCCGCGAAGTCCTCCTCGACCTCAAATTGAACAATCTCCATCTGTGCCGTCCTCTCCCGATGTTAAGACTCCTGTTGAACCAGACTCTCCTCAACCGGCGAAGCCCATGCCTGAAATGGAGCTAGTATCAACTCACAAGTCCGAAGCCAAGTTGTCCGCGCTCAATCCGTCCACGAGTAGGTTCACGCTATCCATGCCTTTACTTGGTCGTCCGAAGCTGCCTTTGGATATGGTATTAAAGCGCACAGAAAGTGAGAAGACAGTCGTGCCCGCAGTTCCGGGTACGTATGTTTCTCAGATAGTCTAAATCAAATTTCAGGCTGATTGATCATATCATGATGACAAGAAACGGACACTATTATACAACCCAGATCTCCGACAGCTACAGACACACCCATCGCTGAAATGCCCACGCCTATCACCGGGATCGACCCGGAGACCAGGACTGCTCCGACATCATGGTGGGACTATGTTGGTCTCGGAGGCGGCAAAACGGAATCTGCTTCATCGTCTTCAACTCCGATGCCTCCTAGCCAGGATGGGCCTCCGGTTGTCATTGTTAATGACGGTAACACGATGTCGCGGCCACCTCCGGCAGAATATGAACAGGTGGTCAGCAAAGATGCCGGCACAGGCGACAGGAGCTCACCTGCTCAGGTGGAAGATACAGGTCGAATTCAAATTGAGCGTCCGCTTTCCGTGACATCTGGACAGACTTCATGGTATAGTCCTTGGGGTTGGTACGAGTGGTACAATGCGCCGACTGCTCCTGAAACACCGGAGGAAGTGTCGGTATCTAAGACGGATGCAGAGTTGGTTAGGGAGGAAGCGCTCGCGCGTTCCGATCCTCTGGCGTCAATCGCGAAGCCTCTTCCTGCTTCAGGATCGGATGCTTCCCTGCCGGCGCCAGAAATACCGCCGGAGCCTGTTAATCCTATAATTTCGTCAGTTGCCGAGAATAGCAAAGGTTGGACCTCTTTTTTCTCGTCGTCGCGCTCATTGACGATAAAGTCGGTAACCGAGAAGGCCGAAAAAAGCGACAGAGGGATGGAGGTAATGAATATTGATGACGACGGCGGCGACGGCGGCGACGCCGCCGTTGCACCTTCGTTGCCGTCAGCAAGTCCGCAACCTCAAACTCAAACCTCCCCTATGCCCATTTTTGATACGGCTGGTGGCGACGGCAAGCCAAGGGAGAATGCGACTCAGTCATTGAAAGACGAAGGCGCCGGCTTCATCAAGCCGAAATCTGCAGCGGGTGCCCCACTCACGTCCTCTGAGAACGTAAAGCGCAAGGTTATTACTTCAACACCAAACACACGGCCCGCGTCACCCACTCCATCGGTGAAGTCCATCGTCTCGCCGAATCCACGCCCAATAAATCTCGTTCTGCCGACTTTTGCCGACACGTTCGGCAAACTGCCGCGCTCACGTGCGCCGCCCCGGCCAAAGTCAGCTCCAAGGATGACCA
Organism: Phellopilus nigrolimitatus; assembly: GCA_021029095.1. NCBI lineage: Eukaryota > Fungi > Basidiomycota > Agaricomycetes > Hymenochaetales > Hymenochaetaceae > Phellopilus > Phellopilus nigrolimitatus. The sequence goes on from JAJOHG010000131.1 coordinate 69,252, forward strand.
TTAAGAAAACGTTAGGCTTTGTCAACAGTGTGCTATTTGCACGTGAGCCGGAGGCGCCGAGCAAGGGAAAGGAAAGAGCCCAGCAAGCTGAGCTGGCTGACTTTGGGAAAGAATTGCCGCGCGCCTGGGAAGTGCTCGGCGAGGTATCTGAGACGCGTGTTTTAGCGGCTTGCAAGAAGGTCGTCGTCATTGGTATCCATGGTTGGTTTCCCGGTGAGTATTTTTGTTCGTGATGGTGATCGTACTCTGAGGCATTCGACGAATCTAGGTTATGCGATGCGTACAGTGCTTGGAGAAGTGAGTATGGTGCACGTGCATGCCTTCTTGATCAAGCTAATTCAAATCACTAGCCAACGGGCACGAGCGCGAAGTTCGCGAACATGATGCAACTCGCAGTTGAAAACTTCGCTGAAAAGCGTGGCATCAAGTTCGAAGAAATCACTAAGATTCCTCTTGAGGGTGAAGGGAAGATCGAACATCGAGTACAGAAGTGAGTATCCAATTTCCATGTTTTGCAATTTGCAATCTCCTTACGCACAAAAACGTGTCTGTGAGGTTGTATCGCAATCTGTCCAGCAACGATAGTTGGATGGAAGCCTTGCGTGATGCAGACGTGATCTTTGTGGCCACCCACTCACAGGGATGCATAGTTTCGACGCATCTGATCAACCGGCTTATTGCGGACGGACACATCCGCACCACCCAAGGTAGTGCAGATGCTCTATCGACTGTTGCTGCCAATATAGCCTCTGGATCGGGCGGCGCTATTGGCGCGTTTCCTGCGGATAAACACCGGCAGTACGTGTGCTGCTTGGCTCTGTGTGGCATTCACCTCGGACCTTTGGCGTATCTCCATAAAAATTCATTTTTGATGCCCTACATTCAGGTGAACAGATTCTAGGAGCTCCTGATAGTATAGCTGACGTTGTTTTTCGCTGCTTCTTTTTAGTATTTTGAGTCCGAGGCCGCGGCAGAATTGTTTGAATTCCAGGTCAGTGTTTGGCTCTGAAGCCACTCTTGGAATAGCTATTTAATTTTACAATTTACAGAACCCTGAAAGCCAGGTTTCGAAGGAGTATGTCGAAGCAGTTCGACATGTGCTGAACCATGAGGTACGAGTTCGGTTTCTTTTGCACAAGTCCCTTCATAATACGATGATTGCTGCTACTTCGCAGGTGAAACTTGTTTATGTCGCTTCCATGAATGATCAAGTGGTACCTGTGTACTCTGGTGCATTCTCGTCAGCCTCTCATCCGCTGATCCTGCGAGCACTCTATATCGACGGGGACGCTTACCAGTATGCTTCTTTATTTCTCTTCCATTTGACCCTGGATTAATGCGACACCACCCACCCCTAAGTTCCTCTGATTTTCTTTCTAACCTTCTCGTACTTCTGCTTCGCATTCGAAACGCGGGTCTTTCCGATGGGGGTCTACTTGCTCACCTCTCTGAAGCAACAGCTGGTTCACTGAGCGGCGTGGGCCATTCTACTGCGTACGAAGAATTGTCCACATTTTCGTGCGTCGATGGCATCTTTTCCTTGCCTATCATTGTTCATCCCTGTGCATGTACTAAGACCACATCTTCTTCTGGTAGGTTGGCTGTTGACTATCTTTTTCTTGTGAACGATGGCTACGGAGGTCCGCATGAGCTCGCTTTCGAGCCATTTAATGCCCGAAATGCGTTGAATGATTACGAGGTATGTTTCAGCCACTGCATTCTATTCTGTGCCGTTCGCAATTTTAACTGATTCCGATCACACGCGCAGATTCCATGGGCCCTACGCGACTTAATTGCAGACGAGCGAGTAATGTACCTTTTCTCAAGAGAGTTCGCGGATCTCCGAGACGCTTTCGATGATTGGCAACCACGGACAACTATCCTTCGTGATTTAAAACGCAAGCTAGAACCGATACGCAGGCTCAAGTTGACCTCGCGACTCTGATCGACTCGTTCATTTATTTTCCTAGAGCACATGCATGCATATTCAGCCACACCCTTTACAACGCATAATTACATTTCCCACGCCATTTGTAGCATCATCACTCACTCATTCATGTATCACACGGACTATCAATCCCTATTTACTGTCAGTCGCAATGTTCGTATCGATAGTCTCTGATTTGCAACATTGCTAGTATCCTTTCTACTTCCTTCTTCAACCGCGATCAGTATTGTGCATCTTTATATGGAGTCAGTTAGAGAGCTGAGGTGATAGGGATCTGATTTGCTATGCTTACCGGTGGTTCTGGTGATGGCTCTGGTTCTGGTGATGGCTTTTCGCGGGTAAGCACTGCTTGTTACTTCGATTTCATGAGATCCGCGTTATGGTTTCACAAATGCACAATTCGCATCTTCCAGCTACTGCGTTACGATGACTTTCAGCAAAACGATTATTCGCTGATGAATAAGGACTTGCATCACGATCAGCTCGGGCACAGCGCAGCGGCTCAGAAGTGTCAGAGCCGCTCAACTGTCAGGTCTTCTATGATAGAGGCATCATATGGCGTTCATATTGACACTTCAGTTTCACCTCGTCAAAAACAATTTCGCTCGACGTCAAGACTCTTACACATATGATACGAACGTTTTTTCGGGCGCAATGAAGACGAGCCTTTCTACTTGTGCCCTCCACGAGCATACGCTGTGCTCCATCAATCTCGATATGCGAACCAGTGCACAGGAAGAACTCCAGCTCTAGCTCTTGACGAATCCCACTCGTTTCTGCGATCGTCGCAGCATTGATGTCCCTCACGCCACGAACACGATGTCGGAAAGATTTCGAACTCCTCGGCCAGCTAGGTACAATTTTTTTTGTCTTCTCTCTTTGAGACGGAGTCCACCTAGGCTTTGCGTTGTGTGCCTTCGATGGTTTCGGGAGCTTATTTTCGTGTGACCGAGAACTTTGTCGACCTTGTGCGAGTAAGACGCAGAAGATCGGGATGCAGCTCTGGTAGGTTTACAAGGACCGATGAGAAACGTGAAATAAACTCGGCCGGTGAGTAGCACTAGGATAAAGTTAGCCTGGTGTAGATCCACCCGAGCGATTTGCATGGGTTTTGCAAAGAACCAGGATTTCGAATCGGAAAAACAATTCGTCATAGCCCCAGTATTTTCCCGGGCTCGGTCCTAATAGAGACGAAGTCAACTCTATGGAGTTTTCAGAATGCGCTAAGTCTTCTTCATGCCTCCCTCGTACGTGTACAAGAGATCATCTTTGTCATATCCGACATGCCCAAAGTTTTGCCCGGATCCCGGATACTTGCGAAGCGGTCAAGCATGTGCGAAGAGGAACTACGAAACACTGCATTGCCGAAATCTCGTACAACACCAAATATGAATACAGGTACGAAGCAAATAACAAGGTATGGACGAAAGAGAAGCTTTCGTAAGGTCCCGCAATCATGGTGGTATCAGCGATATTCTGCACCGCAGTCTCCGACGGAAGTGATGAGCTTCCGGCCATTCGACTGATTGAGAACTGCGTCGATGGCTCGTTGATCTTCAGTGGTTAGACTGAACGTAAAAACGCGCAGGTTATCATCAGTGTGTTCTGAGATTCCCAAGCGAGTGCCTGGAGACATTGTTCAATGTCATCGATATGATTTTCAAATTCTTGGGAGAAGGCACTCACCGACAATAACAGCGCCTACAAACGGATGCTCAAGAACCCATCGCGTGGCCACGTTGGCTATGCTGACTCCGCCGTGTCGGTCTCCGATTTTACGAAGTGCCGCAAGGAGAGCTTGAAATAGATCCCAATTGCCCCAAGCTTTGATGATCATGTCGAGGTACTATAACGAGTGCATCAACGGAGACGCATCATCGGAGCACATAAGTCATCGCGAAGCCTGTGCAAATATAGTGCAAATCGGACGGAGAACCCACCTTCCGCTGAGACGGGGTCATCGGACCCTTGTAAGCCTCCGGTTCCGGCTTTCCGAGCCACTCCTCCGCAAGGAAGCCGCCACACTGCATAGAAGATGGAAACCCAAAATAAAAAGACAGAAAATCGAATTAAAATTTTATCGACTTGTTCACGATGCGACGGGGACGGGAATCCGGGTTTAAGGTGAAGCTACTCACCAAGGTGCCGTATGTAAGAAGCTTCACGCCGTGCTTCTCGCAGACGTGCGCCATACCATGTAGGGGGCGCGTGTCGATCAGTGAGAACTTTTCATATAAAAATTAGCGAGGGAGACCAGCTATAACGGGAAGTCATGTTGCCTACCTGGACCTGGTTTGAGACGATGGCGCCAGGACCGAGTTGAGTGCAAATTTCATCTGTCCTGATTGAATCGAAGTTGCAAAGGCCAACGGCCTTGATGATGCCCTCCGCTTGCAGGTCCTTCAGGTGCCGGAGGGCCTCCAAATAACCCTTGTCGGAATAATCCTGCCAGTGAAACTGATACAAAAAATTAACCATCTTTCATTTGTTTGAGGTGAAAGACAGAGTGCGTACCTGAAGCAGGTCGATAGATTCTCCTCGCATCCGGACAAGACGCTCATTGATGGCGGCCTCGACAACAGCTCGGGAGGGAGTCGTTTGTCTAAAGACACACCATTTCGTCGCTCCGATCACGCTCGAGGGAGCTGCCAAGGACTCCCTGAACTCGCCCTAATAAATCTCCAACTCAGCCTCGATGTTAGGTCCGACAAAAAGCAGTGGAACTCACGAATAAGATTTCTGCGCTACCGTAGTGATCGGCTGGAAACATAAGTTCAGTCCTCAATTTATCTTTTAAAAGGAGAAATGAAGAACCATACCCTATCAATCGTTAAGGAAAAGGTGGCAAGATGGTAGTTAGAAAGAAAGCGTCTGCATAGAAACTCGGCTAGGTGTAATTCAACTTGCCATGTCTGATAAAAATTTGTAATAAGCGAGAGTTACACTTCAACCACCACCACGATCACACACCGAATGCAATATAGCCCTCATCGACGTGACGTTTCATCTCTGTTCGTATTCTGCTGACTGGCGCCGTTCCCCATGCATTGCTCGACAACTGCCAGAGACCGACAAAAAGTCGAGGGACAGTGAACGGACCGAGCTGAAATTTCTCCATTCTTCGTGGTCGACTTGCTTGACGGCGTTGAACACAAGCTTGGGATGGCGGGGTCTGAATCAATCGCGGAGGGGATGTCTGCTCGAGGTCGCTTGCTTTGTAACGGCTCGCACCACCCGCTTTTATACTGGCGGAAATGGTGCTTATGCGACTATCTAATGCTGTCCGGC